>BPLR01020372.1:0-211439 GCA_021605095.1 Caerostris extrusa | reverse complement strand
TCTGACACTCACAGGTATTTCTCTTGAGCTTCCACAAGAATCAATTGATATTTGACAGCATGCTTCATGAACAACATAGAGCTGGAACCAGGCCAGTCAGGAGTGCCAACTGACGCTGCTGTATTGATTTCAAAAGCCAGAAAATACTACCTGCAGCAAAGTTTATTGTTTTTCCATGTTAAGTGTCATTTCGTATTTGTAAAACCCAAAATATTTCATCTGAAAAAGCAAGGAATACGCCATAATGATAACAAAATATTGTTAAAAAATTTGAAAACAGGTATACACTTCAAAAGAAAAGAATCTTCTTAATCAGGTTCAATCTTTTGGATCAAACCTTCTTCATTATTAAACAAAAGAGTCTATCGTGCCTTTTATTTCGTGAAAACATACATACGATAGGCCAAAAATACCTTCTAAGTGCCGTTAAGACAAAGCAGCTGATGAAATACAACAAAAAACTGCCAAATTCTACTTTGGGACCTGCTTCCATCAAAATGAAAGCAAACGTGCCAGCCAAACATGGCTCACTCATATATGGTATGATATAAAAATGGAGAACACTCACAGCTGCTTAATATTTTAATACAGAATGAAACACGTGTTTAACAAAAATGAAAACCACTTCAACAACCAGCTAATCTTCCTTTTTGATTTATCGTAACCAAGTTTCCATCAAATGAAAAATGTTGTTGGCACAATATGGGTAAGGTTTGAATATTATAAAATGAATGAAAGTGCCGCTTGATTTATCAACGAAAGCAATATATGAAATACACACGAAAATTTCATCAGCACCTAATTCTCCTCTTTGATTGTCAAATGTTTTCCCCATCTAAAATAAACGAAAAAAGGGTATTGCTGGATATGGTAAAAGATTTGGTATGTCATTTATGCTGCTATGCTGTCAAATGCTGAGTTAGATAAAAATCCTGTCAGCCCTAATCCTTCTTTTGATTGCCTTCCAATTGAAATGCCGTTGGCATAACATATATAGGCATTTATATGTGTCACAGTGCTGCTTATCATTTTAATATATAACGAAGCAACGCTGGTAGTCCATTTTCTTTGATTTGGTCAAACACCTTTCCTTATCAGTCAAATGAAATGTTGTTGGCATATCATATAAGGGATGCAGTGCTGCTTAACAGAATGAAAGCACGTTATATAAAATGAAAACTTCGTCAGCTTATCTTCCTTTGGATTCTGTCAGCCCATTTTTTTTCCTCATCAAAATGAAAATGTTGTTGGCATACTATAGTAGCAAGAGCCAGATATAAAATAATGCGCTGCTTATCATTTTAATACAGCTAAATTAGCAATTATAGTGAAATGTTACAAAAATGAAAACTTCGTCAGCCTCCTTCCATTTTCTGACAAATAAATTTTTTTCCCATCAAAATAAATGAAAAATGCTGTTGGCACAAGTAAATATGATATCATGAAAGTGCTGCTTATCATTTTATCACATAATGAAAAGTAATTAAAAGAATAATACATAAAAATGAAAACTTGCTTATGTTTTCTTTTCCTTTTTGGGAGCTTATTTCAAACAGGTGCCCCAGGAAAAAATGTGCCACTACACATCATGTGAAACACGTCTGATGTTGATCAGTGCCGCTTCATTTTGGATACAACGAAAAGCACTACAAAAATGCAAACCACAAATAGCTTACTTTTTCATGCATTAAAAATATAAAATTTTTTTCCCCCATAGAAAAGTGTTGTTGGCATGCTATGGTAGTATGACAGAATGCCGCTAATATTTAATACAGCAATGAAAAAGCACAGCAGCGAAATATTGGATATAGGCCCAAAAATTTCCACATCGAATTTACTCTTTTCTATTTTCCTTCTGTAATCCCTTCCCAGCTTGACGATTGAGAATAAATGCTTGCCGAAAGTGTAAACCAAAGACTGGGGTGTTCGAAACAGAAGGGCCTGCAAAGCTGAGAGGTTCCAGACGGTACATGATGCGTAGTGGTTCGAACTGCTTAAACCGGGGTCAGGGATCGTGGAAGGGGTTACACAGTGCCCGTGGCTTATCTTCAAAAGCAAGAAGGTCATGCAAGTGAAAAGTGCTTCTGTCTTTTGCAAACCAGTAGTCGCCTACTGGGAGTTACTGTTATTTGTCTTTCTTTTCAGATACAGTAAAACCAATGCCATTTGTTTGGGTGGTACTTGTTGCAAAAATGCCAGGTACCTTTCCTTGAAAGATTTGGCTTTTCGTTCACTGGATGCTTTATCACATTCCCAAAGTGGCATTTACTAGCTGCATTTCACGAGCAGTTCCAAGCCCACTACGAGCAGGTGAATATACGTTACTTTTTCAAAACATAAACAAATCACCCGTTGATGGATGCTGGAGACGAGCCAGGCTGTTGGAGGCTGGACACCGAGTGTTTTGTAATTAAACACCCAATTGTCAACAGCCTGACAGCAGATATATTATCATGTATGTTAGGGTATCGCGATCGCCACAAATGAAACAGCCGTTAAGATTGAATATCCACCAATTATCTCGATATCGCATGCCGAGAAATACTAAATTCAATGAGTGATTCCTTTCGAGATTAGCGTAAAAGCGCAGAAGGCGCCGAAAGCAGCTGACCTCATGCGATTCATTTGCTCAGCAGTCGCGTGATCAAAACACTAGAATGAACTCTGACAACCGTGCTAACAAATATCTTAATTTCATCCTTCAGTTCGTATACAGCACGGATACGAGAATCAAAATACCAGCAAACCATGAATTCGAAATGAATCCTGGAGCCACAGCAGATCGATTAGCAGATATAGCCTAACACGACGTTCAAGAACTTCCTGAACACGCCGCACGGGTTCAGCCATTCCCCACAAATTCCAACTCAGGACAAACACGAAAGTAAAGCCTATATCTCAATCAATCCCTTTTTTTATATTCCTTTTTTTTTTTTACAATGTCAAAATACAAAAGGGAAAAAGGAGTGTCTCCCATAAAAGATAAAATAGCTTTACAGGGTGCTATCAAGAAAAGAAGAAATGTTAGATAAAGAGAAATACATATATGCAGAAGAGGCGCTTATTACGTTGTCAGCCGCTTCTTGTAAGATTTTCTGTGATGTCCTGATGAAGAGCAAAGTCCTTTGGAAACCTTTCGCCCCAGCCATCTCTGCACACCAGGTCTTGCACATGGGCCAAAAACTGCCTGCAGTTGTAATGCTGGACGTGTTGATGGTGCTCGCAGATCTCTCTCAGCAACTGTGGAAAAATATCACAAAATATGAGCTTTGTTATAAATCCTGAGAATAAAAGCTTAACAACCCAATGTTGTGCTTTTTCTTATCTGAGATGGTTTTAGTGAAACACAGTTTTCGCTTCTGTTGCGCATGATGCCCAGCCACTGAGTCTGCATCTTTGTGATCTGTTAGCACCTTGTTTTTTGGAAATCATTCCAGTTAAACGGCCTTCACATTATTGACATACAACAAAGTCGGACACTATAATCATATTGTATCATTTGTTTACTTGGCCGTTAGTCGCCAGGCTTGCCAGTGGTGGAATTGGATCGCGCCATTTTTTTTTTTTTTGATTTGAAATGGAACATGATCTCCTCTTGTTCTTTTGAAATGCATTTCAGAGTGAGCTTCAGTCTCGAGTCTTTTTCTCGAAGTCATCTGCCAGGAACACCATCTTGTTTCTGTAAGAGATAAACATATCAAGTTAAAATATTCAGTCCTAGTTTTCTCCTTGTTTACGTGTGCTGGCAGAAATCAACATTGTTATAACAGAGTTGAACTAGCTTTTGGCGTCAGCGTGATGAGTGCCGTCTGGTTTCTTGATGTCCTGTTGGACTTCATTTTATGAGTCACTTCGAGAACTGATAGTGTGGTCAATGCCCGATAAATGGTCTTTTCATAAATCTTCTTTTCCTGGGGTTGCTAAGCATTAGTCTATGTTGGACCTCTTATCACTTCTCCTTCTTTTGTCAGAAAATTAGGTGACTCCAAACAAAGGTTGTGATCAATAATAGATCTCAACTATTGCACATGCAATTTTAAATAGTTATATTTCTGTCCTACAGACACAGGCTCGGAGTATAGTCGATGAAAACACTAGATCAGTGTATCAAAGCTCAACATGCTAACTTTGGTAGTGTCAAGATCAACCCACCTCTGAGGTTTAGGTTTTCTTATCAATCGTCATTATACACTATTTGAATAGCTTCAACCCCATTTATTATCAAAAATAAAATAATAATGAGTGTTTTTAATAGTTAAATATTGTGCTTCCATGTGCTCAATTTTGTCTTACTGTCGATATTTGTCATGTGCCAAATCAAAAACTTAACCCTGAAGAATTGCTGGTAAAAGCATTATTGGCGCAGTAAAGACAGTTTGCGGTGAGTTAATCTTGATGAACAGTTTCAAATGATAGATTTCTCCGACAGCCTGGGATCATTCATTTCAGTGAAATTGTCCTCTCGACAGGTGCAGCCGCCTGCTTCACTTTTCCGAAACTTAGGATGACACAATTGTTGTCATCCTGGTAAAATCGATATTTGCCATTTCTGTTACCCGGATTTCGCCTAATCAACAAATATTTGCCCCCAGCAGGCTAAACAGAATGCTCATCCTTTCCACAACCAGAGATAGAGCACCTTTACAGAAAGGAAAGCTTTTGAAAAAATATGAGCTTACCACTTTCTGGATGCTCGAAAGGATTTGCTTGATCTTATTTAGGAGATATTAAAAACACAAATGCAAAGAAAATAGCAACTGCTCTTTATAGGCAACGCATGGCAAAAGAGCACAAACTTATGCGAACATTGCTGCTGAGGAAACATCATCTATTGTGTAGTAATGGCTCCATTGGAGCTGATAACTACAACATAGTGGCTGGAGAGCATCGCCCGGAGCTCAAACTGTCAGAAATCTGGACATAGGCTCCCCTCCTGAATCCTGTTGTAATTTGTCGTAAGGGCGGGGTCATGTCCGCACGCCATCAGCTTCAAGCAGTCTCGAGGGCCTTTACCATGCCATCATCAGCAAAGCTGGGAGATAAACAACTTTGCATAGCTGTGAAGATCAAATGAAATTCCAGAAGACCAGCAGCTCCTCTGGTGCTAGATCGCTGGGCAATCACACAGCTAGTAATCCACTACCAGTAGTTCCACAATACATTACAGTGTGCCTGATCACCTGCGGAAGAGAAAACATTTATGTCTCGAAATTTAGTCAGCAATAGGTGAGCTCAGCTGCCAGTTACGATTATCATATTTCTTCTTATATGAGAAGGAATCCAGTCCCACAGCCAGAATGGCAACATAAGAGCCCACGGCTGCCTTTGCTTGGACAGCGTGACAGCCACTTTCACCCGAGTGCACATGTTGGAGCACGTGCCAGTCATATCAGCTGAATATCGGATGATACAGTCAGCGCTGTGCGCCGGCCGGGTGGTGGTCGCGGCAACTTGGACAGGGAAGAGGCTGCAGCTGGGCCGAATGAGAGCTCTCAGCACGAACAGCGCCAATGTGGCGGAGAAGTTAAGACACAGCAGGATTAGAGCCATAAAAGTAACATAACAGGCCATGCATTCAAACCAGTTGGCTGATATAAACCAACTTTGTTCATAAATCCAATCACAACAGAGTATGCAAAGTCAAAATTATGATATCTCCTCATTAAGGGTTTTAATGAGTGTAAATTTGCAGTTTGCAACTGAAAATCACCTATAGGCTCATGTAGCCTCACGTGTCAAGATAGTATCAATATGTAAGAATTCTTTATATAATAAGGAATAATCAAAAATCTAATCAGGTGCAATTTATGTGCTTATCAAATAAATCAACTTTAATATGTCTTCACGAAATAAAACACATATGCATAAATACATCAGACAAACAAGATAGCGTAAATTTAATGTTAATATAATTTTAACAGCTGACATTTAAGATGCCGGTTTTGTTATTTCCCTATGCCTTATTCATAATCAGGCTGAACATGTGGGTCGCCCAGGCCGTGACAAGACCCATGGCACGCCAGCATTAAATTCACAGCGATGGAAAGCACACGCATGGCTTGAGTGCCGTTGCACCACATGTGAGCTGGCAAAGATGCTTTATGAAAGCCGCTGGCGGAGCCGTAATAAATTCTGTGTATTAACAAAGTTGTTTTTTGGGAAAAATATTGAGTCAGTTGGCTTGCTTCTGATACACTGGATCTTGCATCAGAAATCATCCGGGGAGTTAGGCTATCTCGACAAAATGTCTGAAAGCAGTTTAGCACACCCATATCACAATCTCTGATAACATGAAGTGGAGGCTGAGACCCTGATATCAAGACATACCGTGAATGAATACAGCAGCCTGCGGATGCGCGAAATACACCCTGACCTCAAACAGAATGGGCTGGCAAGGTTTGGAGCTGCTGTGTCGATATGTGACATGGATGACCTGTCTATCATCTCACCACTGAGTCCAATCGAACACCTGTAAATGCTTAATCCCACATAGCTAATAGTGCAATAGCTGCCACGTGTCTCATATTCAGGCTAATCATATGGAGCAGTAGCTTGTCAATCTATAAAATAGCCTATGAAACCACTAGTCACAGGTCATGAAAGCAGATATGAAACGCCACTGGTTTGTATTTATTTTTCTATGCTTTCATTTTGAACTTTTTTTTTTTTTTTTCTGAGAATATGGCTTGCGCAAAACTTTACCTTAATATCATTTGAAGCATTTTCATAAATACTGGGTTGGCTTGAAGTTTCCGCTCAGCTCTGACAAACATGTGTGAATCAGTCTCAGCTAGCTTAGGAAAATAAAACATCATTTAAGACGGCACTGACAGCTTTAAAATTAAAAATGTATCCATAACCACGACCAGTAGAGTTTAGTCCTTAATCAGCTGTTCTGGTTTTACAATTTGAGTAAATGCTGAAAACATAACACGAGCTGATTATTATCAAATCCTTGTCAACATAAATACTAAATATTTTTGCAATACCCGTGGTAGATAACATGATATATATTATTTTTATATTAATATTAATTCTTAAAATTGGCGTCTATATGTTAACTTTTATGCCTTATTAATGACATAATTATAAGTGTGGCATTTATGTGTCTATTTATCATTTTCCTTTTCGGGTGCCTCGCCCATCACTCGATTTCGATCTCAATTTGATTGTCTATTGACATACATGAATTGAGGGTTTTTCAATATGAACCAGTAACTCTACTTTGATATTTGATCTCAATAATTGATATTGACAGGGCCTCAGTAGTCAAACAAAGGATGCATTTCATTTCATTCTGACAGTGTTATTCTCGTGCAATTCTGTAACATCGAAAGGCCATGAACTGCATTGATACGAAATGAGAAGCAGTGGTCAGCTTTTGTAATGTGTCTACAGGCTCGATCAATGGGCTGAGCTGGTGAGCCAAGGTCCTGCCACATCATGCCGGATTCAGCGAGCTGCCTGCCAGCACTGGCAATCTCTTCAATGAAACACGTAATATGGTCGTAAGTGTCGTTAGTAACCCTTTCTAAAAATGAGCGCTGCCAGGCCCTTCTCTGAGATTAAATATGTGATATCATGAAATGACCTTCAAACCATTTAAATGATGGTTCATTGTCAGTTCTTCTTAGCACATGCCTATTTAGCTTTTTGAAACCAAATTTTATATTTGCCTTGAGATGTGCATTTTGCCCAGCTTGCTGTGCTGCCATCTTAAAGAGGTTTACTGACCTCAGTAAAAAGACAATTCTCACATACAGCTGGGGGCCTAAATTCTTAATTTAAATTTAAATAAACTTTTGTAACATAGGTTGGACATATTAACAAAGAAAAGGCCCATGAATGTGTTTTTTAAATATTGTGCTGTAATGACACAAAATTAGTATTGGTCAATATTCAATTTCCATTTACACATCAGGCAATATTTTTTAATTAACAACTCAACAAACTACATTGGTCACACTATTTAATATTGCACACAAATTTACCAAAGCTTTATACATGAAGGTGCCAAAATTTCCTTAAGACGAATATAAGCTGGATTTGAGCAATTGAAATGCTGAAGATCATGATCGTGAGCACATTTGAAACCAGCCTGTGGACAGTGATTCAGATGTCAGCTGGGGCCAGGCCTTAAAAATTGTGTGGGAAAGAACGGGTTTATTTTTTTCCACAATGACAACTATGGACATAATTTAAAATTGTGAAGCAACAGTAAAATTATTGAACGCCATGAAATAATTAAATCAAACAGTAAAATAATATCCAAATAAATCAATAATATTAAATAACAACATATCGAGCTTATAATTACTTCGCAGCTGGCTATTATTATCATGGTCTGTACAAAAAGGATAAAACAATAAATTATTTTTCTAGTCATCAGTATAATACTAATAGTTAATTATAATCAATATATTAAGTTATGATTTTTGTATTATTATTTTTTAACATATATAAAATAATAATAAATTATATTTTATCATGATGACTTGAAAATAATTTATTGTTTTATCCTTTTTGTACGAATTACATTAGTAGTTAAGAATTAATGCAGCAAACATAAGCAACAATCATGTTTATTTAATACTATACAATTTATTGATATTATTTTTCATTTTAATTTAATTAATTTCATGTGTTCCAATCTAATCTTCCTTGTAATGTTCGCCACATTTCTTAAATTCATAATCCCTCATTGTGTTGAAAATGTATTCTGCCGTTGAGTAACAATAACTTTTCCCAAATTTAAAGCCCAGCTGGGGTACTGACATCCAGTCACTTTATTTTGAAAATTGAAATTTAATTTATCAGAAATCATGATCTTCAGCATTTTCTCAATTGTAAAATTAGCTATGATAGATCTAAGAATTTCAACTTTTCATAAGGTAAGCAAATAAAACAACAAAATAATAATAATACTTCACCAAAATAAGCAAACCAAGTTTCTAATAATCCAACAGCTTGAATTGTTAATGCACCTAAAAAAAAAGATATAGCAAATCATAATAACAAATAAAATAGATGTATAATTCTGGAAAGCACCAATACTATAGAATCTTTTATTAAATAACAATGTTTGATATTTTACAAAACACCATGATAAAAAGCATCATTTTTCTTTGCTGAATATATTAGCCTCATAGCAGCTTAAAAGTTTAATTTGAATTTGAAATTAAAGCAATTTTAAATTTAATTTCTTGTAATTGAATTAATCTCTTTTTACTGGGTCAAGTAAATTCTCTTTAAATCAATAGATGGCAGCACAGCTCACTATCCCAAAGCCCACAAAATCTTTTATCTCAAAAATTTGTAAATAATAAAATTTGAGTTTCTAATTACAAAGAGAAAAATAAATAAATAAAAAAAGAAAAAAATGCATGAGCTACATAGATAGCTATGGAATTTAGAGCGGGCCAATTATCATTTAAATAGTTTTTTGAGATTCTGTGTTCATGATATTTGACAACATATTTGTATCTCAGAAATTTAACACTTTTCAATACAGAAAGAAATTATAACATTTATTTACGATTATATTACACAATTTCAAATATGAAGAAGGAATTGTACTTAATTTAATGCTGTAGGACACCAATAATCCGCAATGTCTAGTGGTTAGATACCTGGTCTCCACCTCAGGAGGCCCGGGTTCGATTCCCCGGTGTCGGAAGTTAGCTTTTAGCATAACAGAGATTTTATTACAAAAACGTTTTCGTGTTTCATTGGTAATATCAATGCAAATTATATTAACTCGATGATTTTTTTAAGAATTACTTTTTTAAATTAAATATTTTATGCTTTTGTGTTGAAATCTTGATTGAAAAGAACAATTATACGAAAGACAGACGCACATTAAAGAAATGCATATTTTTATTTTGTTGATTCAAAAAAATTTTAATCAATATCAATTATTGAGATCAAAATATCACAAAAGTAAAAAAAAAAGAAGTTATAAGTTTCTCATATAATTAGAAAAATATTATAATTTATGTATAGTAATCAATAGATAATCAAATTAAGGGAATTAAATCGAAATCGAATTAATTAAAATTAAACCGAAAAACAGTGCGGAAATTGAATGCAAAATGGCACCATAAACAGAGCTGCATGACAGTTGAAAAAAAGACGTTAATATAAAAAGCAGCTTAAGTTTGTACACGCAATCTATGCCTGCTGGATTTTAAAAACTTCTGTCATTTTATATAAAATATTATATAATATTAATATACAGATTTGGCAAGTAAATTTAATTTCATTATTTATATGTTAGTTTTTATGCCCATTAATGGTACTAAATAGAGTAATGTTATGCTTTTTTAAATACTTACAAAAAATGTATGTTTTAAAATTTGATCATTAGCTTGTCTTAAAAACCAGAACAATCCAAGGTAAATAAAAACTTAAACTGTCTCTTGGTATTCGTTGAAATACGAATTTATAGTTCATTTTTTAATTTTAAATATGCAACAATACTTTTTGTTATGTCTTGAAATGTGTTACCCCTTTCTAAACTAACTGAGATGAATTCTACACATGATAACATCGAAAAACAGTAATATTTAAAACTTCAGAAAACAATCTTGAATATTTATAATAAAGTGCTTCAAATTATTAGTAAAAATTAAAAAGTTTTGCGCCTTATAATCAAAAGAATTAACAAATTATATTCTCAATGATGCAAAATTAAAGTTCAAATGAAGCACTTAAGAAAATAAAACAAACCAAAATAAACAATTTCTATATCTGCTTTTTTTCATATTGCATAATGATACATAACAGGTGGGCTGAAAGTTTCATAGGCTGACACATAGATGTCGCTACTAGTATTAAATCCATATGACTTTTATTTAGCCCCTAACCATCAAAAAAGACACGTGTATAAATTGGACAAAGGGGCTGTTGCACTATTAGTATGTGAGTTAGAAACATTTTTAGTAAAAGTTCATCACCAGTGCAGCCCACTCGGCTGACTGTCGATTGACTCCGGTGTGAAATGATGGAGCAAGGTTTCATCCATTGTCACATATCGACGCAAAAATTGGTTTATTACGATTGAACAACTCCAAACACTGCTTAGAATCATCCATTCGTTGTTGTTTTGGGTCGATTGTGAGCTCGCGCGGCACCCACTTTGAACAGAGCTTCATATCCAAATATTCATTCACGATATGTCCAACACGTTCCTTTTGATATCTTTAGGGTCTATCAGCAATCAATCCACTCACTTTTACGGTTATCAGAAATATTTTTGTGGCCTTTTTTGATATTTTCGCCCGGGTAACAGCCTTTTTGGGGCGTCCACTGCCGCATCGTCCTCGGTGCTCATTTCTCAAGCCTCGTTTAAATTTAGCAAACCACTTCTACGGTTGATTTTCCTGGTGCAAAGTGAATAATGTTTATCGCCAAGCCTTTGGCTTCACAGTATTTTTTTTTCCCAAAATCAATGCTTTATTAATACACGAAATTAATTTTTATCCATTTTTTTTCAAACTAACAAAAAGCTACTTCAATTAAAAATGCTATAACTCACATATTAATAGTGCAACAGCTGTCAAATTTATGTGTACGTGTCTTTTGCAGGTTAGGCCACCAAAACCCAGCGTGGATTCAATAATGAAGCGTCTAGAATGCTTCGTAAAACAAAGAACTTTTCAGCCACATTAAATATAGTATAATTTGGAAAAAATAAGGGCAGTATAAGAATCAAGGCTTGTAGAATAAATTTTCAAAACATCTTAAGATATCTTCTCTAAAATCTTCATAATGATAACATTAAATCACTTTATACATATATATGATATATAATCTTCTGTTTATCTGATGTAATTTTATACATATATCTGTTTTATTTCATTGAATTTACATGAATATAAAAAGTTGGTTACAGTTTGCAAAAGCACCTTAAATTTACCTAATTAAAGATTATAAATGATAATATCAGAATTTTATACATATGTGATACTATCTGTTTTATTGAATTTTACATGAATATAAAGTTGGTTACACATCAGTTTGGCAAAAACACCTTAAATTTACCTCATTAAAAATTATAATGAGGATATCATATAATTTTTGACACATGTGATACTTTTTCTGTTTTATCTGATTGGATTTATATGAACATAAAGTTGTTTACTCATCAACTTGGTTTAGTGCATAGCCTGTTAAATCTATGTTACTTTATGAGAAACTCTAATCTGCCCCATGTCATAGCTTCTCCGTACATTGTCAGCATGCTGTTTGAAAATTATGAGGGTATTCATTCAGTACAGCAAAAAAATGCAGAAAGAGAATCTTCCTTCCCCTAGTCGTATCTAAAAGTTCCTACGATGCTCTATTTTTGGAAAAACGCGAACGAAAAAAGCTTGACGTCACATCCGATTCATAGAAAATAAGCCTCAATATAGATAGCTGATTACATATGACCCTAATGCATATATATATATAGCATTGTGCTCAAAATTACCTCAGTGGAAAAAGTGGCTTTATGCTCGCATTGTGCAATGGATCACACTAGTAGCGTAATGTCCATAAAGGCAATGAGCTGTTATGTTTTATTCTGTAGTAATTGGGGATTCTTCTCATAGAAAAAATATATAAATGTCAGGATTCGAGATCCTCTTCTTCATTGGCCCAACAGCCCCATGGTGAGCCGTCTACCTGCTGGCAAATTTCGAGACATAAGATATTTTTTTCTCTTACGGGTAAGATTGTCAAACTTAGGCGCAATGCTCTACAGCCATGTTAGACTGGAACCTACTGTTGAAAGTGGATTGCGAACAAGCATCTATGGAGCCGCCGAGTCTCGTACCCGAAACCGATGGCATCTAGCACCAGAGCTGTAGTCCAGTTCTGACGTGATCGTGACGATAATACAATAGATTCTGTTATCCAAGCTGCTGATGACATTGGAGTCGAGATGCTGAAGTGATGGCATTCACAGTTTGTATTGCATTGCCATTAAGTTGATAAATTACATATAGGGATATTCAGGAAGGGAATACATTATTACTACACATAGATTTCTGATAGTTTCAAACAACGTGAATCCGGTGATAGCTGTTCACTACGCTATTTATTAGCCACTATGTTGATAAATTACATGTAGGATATCAAGTAATGGAATACATTACTACTACAATAGATTACTGATAGTTTTCAAGCAACGCGAACCCGGTAATGGTTGTTCACTTGCATAACAGACAAGTTTCTGTCTCTTTTAAACTTTTCCGTGTCTATAAGAGCACAGTTTTTTACTCTTATTTGTTTTTCTTTGCATTTTATTTGTTTTTAATATGTATTGCAATTTCAAAGATCCCAATAAATCTTACTTTTTCGAGCATCACTAGAAGTGACGTCATATTTTTTCAGCTTTTTTTTTTTTCCTTTCTGAAAACTATGTATTGTAAAGGTGTGCTTTTCCTGGTCAATTTTCTGTCTCCTAGTGAGGATTCTTACAATAGACATTGAATGAACATTCTGTTTAAACACTGCTCGAAACAAATATTGTTGAATTAGGCAAGAAATAAACATATCAGACTAGCAAACAAGAAATAAAACGAGTTAAAAATGAAAAAGATCAGTTTGCAAACTACGGGATGTGCCAATTTTGTCTATGATGTCGTCAACTATTCGTTTCAGAGAAAGAGTGGAAAGCGAATTGTAGAAGTACTTATGTCGAAGAGGGGATCAGACAATTTCGCAAAAAACTGAATGATCCCGAAACATTATCTGTCCGAATCTATCATTTAAAAGGCTGACTGCAAACGTCATGATTAACCTCTACCACAAACGTCTTTACTCTTTGAGTCATGACAAAAGCCAATAGTAATAGGAATTTTGCACAATAGTATTAATTCTTCAAGTTAAATTCTACCGATTTGGCATATTTGATTAAATAATCGACAGTAGAACAAAATTGAGCATGGGCTAATATTGGTATGGCTAACTATTTGTAAAACCTCTGTATTACCATATTATTTTTTATTTATTTAATAAACTAAGTTAAATATTCTAAATAGTATGTGTATAGTATTTTGATTTTATGATAGAAAGCCTAAACTCAAGAAAATTAGAGTTAATCTTTATTTTACCAAGTTAGCTGCTGATTGTTGAGCTTTATGACAGTTTGAATGAATTGATTATTATATGTCATGTTATATATTTTTCGCTATATGTTGTAAATGTCTCGGCCTATACCGGGCTTGTAATCTCTATTAGGATAAATAACAACAAAATTGCGCATGTGAAAGAACTGAAATATTTAGAATAATTATTGATCACAGATTTTCTTGGAGTCCTCACCTGACCTACATTAAGGAGAAAGTGAATAAAATTCAACATAAGCTAAACAGATACTGTAAAGTGACTTGGGGTATACAACCCCAAGTTAAGAAAAAATTTATGAAAAGTTATCGAAAAGGTTATTACATATGGTTATCAGATTTGGTATAAAGATGGGGTCAAGCAGAACATCACATCAAAATTAGACAGCTGCAGCGCATCGCGCTTTTAAATATTACCAAAGCATACAAGACTGTATCGTCTGATGCTCTTAATGTTTTGGCAGGTGTGGCTCCTCTTGACATTAAATTGAAATATTCGATCTATTTTTTTATCGCCTGGAGGCTCTAGGACAGGATATTTTGCTTGACAATGTAATTATCTCCCATTCTGACTTTTAGGAAGAAACAAAAAGATAATTCCTCCATGGGACGTGGAGATTACAGTCTGAATGATTTCTCTGAAAATTATAAAAATACTATTTTTACAGATGGCTCGAAAAAGGATAACAGAACTGGCTATGCATTTGTGCATTTTATAAAGGGCAAGGAACATTTTGTTCATCAAAAAAGAATAAGCGATTATGCCACAGTTTATAATGCAGAATTGTTGATTAGAGATGCGGTTAGAGATTACACTATTAAAAATAAATATTTTAATATGATTATAGTGTCCGACTCAAAATCTGTGTTGAAAGCGCTTAATAATGTCAATAATGTAGAAGAGGCCGTTTTACGAGCTGAAACAAAAGCTAGTGGTTTTAAAAATAAAATTTTCTTTGAATGGATCAGAGACCACAAGGTTTCGAAGGAAATGAGTTGGCTGAATTCTATGCGAAGAAAGCAACGGAGAAAGCAGTAATTGATTTTCTATAAAATTTTCGCCATCTCAGATTAAGAAAAAACCTTTTTTTTATTGATTGATAGAGAATGGCAGGCAAATTGGAACACTTCTTTAAAAGCTCATAATTTATTTGATATTTTTCCACAGATTAACAAGAAGAGAATCTGCGGAGATTTTTCCTCAACCAGATCCTCACGTCCCATGGATCATTTGCAACTTACCAAAACAGATTTTTAATTAATCAAGCATATGTGTCTGCGAAGAGAAAGACGAGACCCGCTACCATTTGGTGTACGAGTGCAAGTTATGGACAGATAACAGACGAAAAGGATTTCAAAGGACTTGCAGTGATGACCTTGAAACAACTTCTTCATCGGAAGGACTTCAGGAAGGCAATCACAGAAATCCTGAAGAAGCGACTAGAAATGGCTCTTGAAGAACAATAAAGCGATGTATGGCTCTTCTGTATATATGTATTTATTTTGTTCCTCTTTACATCTGTTTTTCTTACTTTTATTTCTTCTTTCTTATTCTTCTTTTCTATTGTAAAAGCTGTTTATGCTTCAGGAGACTTACTCCTGCTTTGCTTTTTGTATTTTTTGTGTGCTTAAAAAAAAAAAAAAAGGAAAAAAAAAGTTGGTTGGTGAAGTTGACAAATCTTCCAGTCAATTAATAGGCTTTTTAAAATTTTTCGTGTTTTTTTGTCCTAGTTGGACCCATGGGGTGAACGGATTGTGCGAACGGTATTTTCAGGAAGTTCTTGTTTTAATCGTGTTAGGGAAGTACGGTTTGGGATTGCTATCGTGATGCCGATCTGATGTACCGTATGCCTTAGGGCTGGTCGGTCTAAAGTAACCTGGACTAGGCTTATAATGGCTCCAAGAAGAGGGATTCATTTCAGATTCATGGGACACTTTAATTTTTGTTCACAAACATTATATACATATACAGAACTCTATTTTTACAAGGAATGGAAATTAAAGATAATTTGATTCAAAAGTACAGTTTACTCCAAGGACGAAAAATTTCAGAGTTCTCGAGTCTACGACGAATCTAATGCGCTGGTCTGCGGCAGACCTTAATTATCACACGGCGTGATATGAAACCACAACGGCTCACTTTGTAAATAGGCGGAAAATCTGCCTATTCAGTCACTTCAGAGAAAAAAAACAACACTTCTCTCTCTCTCTCTTCACAAAAATCTCCTTTTTAAAACAATCCGTCAAGAAGGGGGAGGGGGCAGCTTCCCTCACTTCTCATTGGAGCAGATATTTCTCAGCATGCGGTCTATCACCAATCAAGATGGAGCAACTCATGGTATATCAATTGGTGGATATTCAATCTGTAACTGTTTCGACCTGTGAGGATCGCACGTGCATTCGCTAATTTTCCGACTCTCATTATACATGACACCGTATATCTGCTATCAGATTTGAGTGACGGGTTGTTCTCATTAGTACAAAACACTAATTGCATGTAATATAACAACCCACAATAAAACTCGTCTGCTGTCAAATGTAAGTGATGGGTTTATTATATATTTTTGAAATAACATATATTCCTCTCATGGGAATGAATTGCCAAAACGCTTCTCGTGTGAAAAAAAAAAAAAAATGCAACAAATACAAATGCCACTTTTTGGGACAAGTCTGTCTTGATAAACATCCAATTTGGACGCGAAAAATTTTGTTTGTTTGGATTAAGGCTCGCGTGAGTCAAAAATCTTTTCAAAGGAAAGATATCAAGCATTTTAACAACAAAGTACCACCCAAACAAATAGCATTGTGTGGGATGACCATGTAACGTCACTTTTCCATAACATCCTGAGAAAAAGGCAAAAGCAAACTCTTTTTGGACACTTCTTTCTAATGCAGCTGGCAAACACTTAGACAGCTTGGTTTTGGAGGCCTTAAGGCAAGCGCTGCACAGAAGTTACTCACTTTGCATGACCCAGGGTGCACATGTAACTTGAAGATAAGCCACGGACGCGGAGTAACAATGCCCCCGCAACTCTCTACGATCCTATTAGACCGTGACCTACAGTTTAAAGCGGATTCCGAACCACTACACACATCATGGCACCGTCGGGACTCGAACCCGAAACCTGTGGTACCGAGCGCCACAGCTCTAGCCACTCGGCCATTCAGACCCTCTTTTGGACACACTTTCAGTAAACGACAAATCTGATGATTCTCAATCGTGTTCAAATAGGGAAAAAGAGACAGAAAATAGAAAATTAAATTTGGTAAATTTTCATTTTTTTGTATGTATTTCATATAATTGCTTTCATTTATGTATTAAAATATTAAGCAGCACTTAAATTATTTTATATCATGCCTATATATGATATGCCAACAACATTTTTCATTTATTTTTTGATGGGAAAAATTTGTTTGGTAAGAATCAAAAGGAGAAAATTAAATTTGGTAAGTTTTCATTTTTGTATGTATTTCATATAATTGCTTTCATTTATGTATTAAAATATTAAGCAGCACTTAAATTATTTTATATCATGCCTATATATGATATGCCAACAACATTTTTTCATTTATTTTTGATGGGAAAAATTTGTTTGGTAAGAATCAAAAAGGGAGAAAATTAAATTTGGTAAGTTTTCATTTTTGTATGTATTTCATATAATTGCTTTCATTTATGTATTAAAATATTAAGCAGCACTTAAATTATTTTATATCATGCCTATATATGATATGCCAACAACATTTTTCATTTATTTTTGATGGGAAAATTTGTTTGGTAAGAATCCAAAAAAGGGAGAAAATTAAATTTGGTAAGTTTTCATTTTTGTATGTATTTCATATAATTGCTTTCATTTATGTATTAAAATATTAAGCAGCACTTAAATTATTTTATATCATGCCTATATATGATATGCCAACAACATTTTTCATTTATTTTTGATGGGAAAAATTTGTTTGGTAAGAATCAAAAAGGGAGAAAATTAAATTTGGTAAGTTTTTCATTTTTTTGTATGTATTTCATATAATTGCTTTCATTTATGTATTAAAATATTAAGCAGCACTTAAATTATTTTATATCATGCCTATATATGCCAACAACATTTTTCATTTATTTTTGATGGGAAAAATTTGTTTGGTAAGAATCCAAAAAGGGAGAAAATTAAATTTGGTAAGTTTTCTATGTATTTCATATAATTGCTTTCATTTATGTATTAAAATATTAAGCAGCACTTAAATTATTTTATATCATGCCTATATATGATATGCCAACAACATTTTTTCATTTATTTTTGATGGGAAAAATTTGTTTGGTAGAATCAAAAGGAGAAAATTAAATTTGGTAAGTTTTCATTTTGTTTGTATTTCATCTAACTGCTTTTATTTATGAAGCAGCACTTAAAGCAGCACTTAAATTATTTTATATCATGCCCTATATATGATATGCCAACAACATTTTTCATTTATTTTTGATGGGAAAAATTTGTTTGGTAAGAACAAAAGGGAGAAAATTAAATTTGGTAAGTTTTCATTTTTGTATGTATTTCATATAATTGCTTTCATTTATGTATTAAAATATTAAGCAGCACTTAAATTATTTTATATCATGCCTATATATGATATGCCAACAACATTTTTTCATTTATTTTTGATGGGAAAAATTTGTTTGGTAAGAATCAAAAGGGAGAAAATTAAATTTGGTAAGTTTTCATTTTTGTATGTATTTCATATAATTGCTTTCATTTATGTATTAAATTAAGCAGCACTTAAATTATTTTATATCATGCCTATATATGATATGCCAACAACATTTTTTTCATTTATTTTTGATGGGAAAATTTGTTTGGTAAGAATCAAAAGGGAGAAAATTAAATTTGCAAATTTTCATTTTTGTTTGTATTTCATCTAACTGCTTTTATTTATGAAGCAGCACTTAAAGCAGCACTTAAATTATTTTATACAACCTATCAATGTATGATAAGTCAACAACAAGAGGATTTTTTTCGCAGGAATAAAGTAATCATTTTCCCCTTTATTTCTAATGTGAAAAATTTGTTTGATATGAATCCAAAGATCTTGAATGAATTAAGGATACATACAAAGGTAGCACTGTTTTTTCAAATTTTAAATATTTGATTGCACTCAGTTATCATTGTAAACATTATATACTTTTCAAATGAAATATTTTGGGTTTTTTTAAATACGAAATAGCATATAATGGAAAATATCGTATAATAATAAATAAATAAACTTTACTTAGAAGATTTAGCAGGTGATTGTTTTCTGGCAGAGTCAATCAACCGTACAATTCAAAACATTCCAGTTACACTTGGCCTCCTGACAAGTTTTTATTTCCAGCTCTATGTTGATTCATGAAATTAAGTTGATGTGTGAATCCAGGTGGATTGTTGGAGCTAAAATTTGGTGTGAACACTTGACAAAAAAAAAGGACATGTGAACACTTGACAAAAAAAAGGACATGGATTGAGTGAAGCGAAACAGCTGCAAATTCAAGCATCGTGCATCTAAACAAACATCATTTCAATGGGTAAAAGAGTTAATGAAGCAGAACTTTTGAGGTTATGTTTAACAATTGCCAGATGTAAATTTTAGTAATATGCTTTTTGTATTTTTCATCTGAAATAGATCTGGAAATAAATTTTATTTGTTTAACTCTTTTTATCATTATATACACTCATGTCCATAAATTAAGGATAATGAAGTTCAGGCAAAGAAAGAGACAGAAGCAAAACAAATTTTACTTAATTGTAAACTCTGTTTATTAAACAAAAGGTAAAGAGCAAAAAGGATGCTATATGTTTGACATAATTAATAAAAATTGCGATTTTTACTCCTGGAGCAAATTTCAAAAAAAGAACCTATTTACAAAAAAACAGTATAACATGGTTAGTATGATGGTTAATATGGAGTATGTCTCCCGGACGATGCAATGCAGGCCTTACAACGCCTAGGCATGCTGAGTATCAAATTATCAATCTGATCTTGGGGAATATTACACCACTCATCAAGCAATGCTCTCCGAAGTTCAGGTTGACAGGTGGGAGGGGGTTGACGTGCTGCAATTCGTCGGCCAAGCATATCCCACACATGCTCTATTGATTCAAGTCCGGTGAGTATGCTGGCCAATCCATACGGCTGATATCCTCCAATTGAAGGCATTCGTCTACAATGTTTGCACGGTGAGGACGGGCGTTGTCATCCATAAACGGAAATTCAGCACCCATGGCGCCACGAAACAAACGTACATGTTGTTCCAGAATGACATCCCGATAGATGTGGCCTGTCATCGTTACACTCTGAACATGCAGGTCAGTTCTGGAACCAAGAATAATTCCTCTCCCAAACGAGCCATCCTGCACCACCGTAACGGTGTCGTTCAATGGTGTCTGTGTGATTCTGAATTATCCTTAATTTATGGACGTTGAGTGTACTTTTGATCTATCTATACATAACATCCATATGTCCGTCTGTCTGTTTGTCTACCTATCTATTATCTATCTAACTATTTGTCTGTCTATCTATATTTGTCTATCCAATATCATATCTATCTATCCTTATCATATGTATATATCTATCTGTCTATCTATCTTTATCCACTCATGTCCAAAATTATCTTTACATACATAAATTCACGGATTGCTCAGAAATTGTGGACTCTAATTTTATCAATTTGTCTAGAATGATACATAACGAAAGAAAAATAATGAAAGAAAAAATGTAAGAGCACTACATATGATTTATAATTGTTGCATGAAACAATAAAATGATAATGAAATGTGACAAAAAGAGTTCAGAAAAAGAAGGAATAGTTCTGAAAAATAAAGCCTTACAATTTAATTTGGAGTATGATCTCCTCTAACTTGTGTACACAAGCTTTTTATGCTGGCAATAAAGTTGTTAGTCCCAGTTTGGAGAATTAAGCTCCACTCTTCCAAGCAATGCCATCGATAGGGTGTGTGTGTGTTCCGTCTGTGTTCATCTATAGAAGAAGAGTGCCTATGTGCAGTTGCTCTTATAAGGTAATCTCATAAGTTCTTTAAGGGTTGAGATCAGGAGACTTTACTGCCCAAGGTATTCGCTGAATGTCTTTACGTTCAAGGAATTCGTCAGTGAAGTTTGCTCGATGTGGACGAGCATTATCGTCCTTAACTAAAAAAGCCAAATCTATATGTACTTCTGAAAAGTCTTACATAAGGCTCTAAGACATCATCCAGATATCTCTGGCCTGTCACAAATACGTTGTTGAAAACGTGTAGGGGAGTCCGTCCATCGATCATTATTCCTCCCCATACCATCGCACTTCCATTACCGAAACTGTCACGTTCCATAATGATCGAGTGATAATTGCGTGTTCTTGACTCCCTCCTGATGTAAACATGTTTAGAATCACATGTAATACTAAACCTTGACTCATCAAAAAAAAAAGAACAAGGATCTGTTCTTGAACGAGTTCTGATGTTCTTTGCATCAATTAAAGCTATCCATCATTTGTTGGTAAAGGGAAATACATACCATTGGCTTTCTGACCTAAAGGCATTTTTCATTACGCATTTTAAGTTTAAAAAAAATTTTGTTACTAACTTCATATTATGAATTTCTACTGATGAATTCAAATAAATTTATGCTGCTAAATTTTTAGTGCTTACCATGGATGTTTGTTAGTGGTTCGAAATCCCCGTTAAATTATAGGTCAGGGTCTAATTAGCCTAAAGTGTGCAAAAAATTACCGTAGAGCGACAAAGCATTCGTGGCATTTAGGAGAGAGGGTCAGTCAGCCTCTAGACTCTCACTCAAGAAGTACAGCGGAACCTGCACTCCCGCTGAGAAACATTTAGTTTATAGTGTATCATCATGGGAAGAAATATATTTAGCGTATCTGAGCCATTAGTTGCCCCACAGATTCTTACCTGAAGAGGAAGTATATTTCGCTCACCCTGTGTATATCCGAGTTTCGGCTTTTCGGCATGGAAACGAATTCTTCCACTAATCTATACATATCGGTCTTTAAATGCGTTAAATGATGTATGTTTCTAATTGTATGCGTATGGTGCTTGTGTGTGTGTCAATAAAACTGTAAGTTTTCAAACATGGGCCTCAAATATCTCAATTCAACCACACCCAATTACAATCGGGTAGTCCAACCTGCACTCAACAATATTGTATAATTTCGATTGTCAAGAAAACTGTTCTGAAGCAGAAGTATATTCGGGTAAAAACCCTGTTTCATTAAATTATTAATGATTTCTTCATATGTTAAAATATTTGACTTCAATGAGATTGTATTTGACAATAGTTACCATTAAAAGCTTTTTTTTTTTTAAAATCTTTTATTAAAATTCTTTTTCGCTAATCTCGATTATAATTAGCTAAATTTGTTTAACATTACAAACTTTATCACAACTGTCGTCGGAACGACTTATTTGCAGACATGATTAAAAAATCGTTCAATTTATCCATTTGCTTATCACCATAATCGTTTTTTGGATAAACAGCAAATTCCGTGATGGCAAATTTAAAAGACGGTGCATCCTTAAAATTGAATTGCTTTCAAATGTCAGGTATTTTGATATTTTATTAGTTATAGAACAGCCGATATGAATATATTATACATTCTTCTTCGTCAGCACTACAGTCTGTTACAGACCAAGGCAGTTTCACCCACACACTTTAGATCTCGTTAGACTGAATCAAACCATCTGGTGGGGAGGACTTCCTTTTCTTCGGGTGCCTTCAATTGGCGAAAAGTAACTTTTTTAGTCGGATTTGTGTCCCAGTGTAATGCCTCAATCTATATCTCAATCAATATTATATACTTTCAGGTTCAAGGGAGCGCTTTAATTTTTATTTACAAGCACTATTTACACACACACATATATATATATCAATACAAATATTAAACTATGGGTTAATACTATATAAGAAATGAAAATGAAAAATAAAATTTTATCACATGTGCCCGATTAAATCATAAGTTCTGTTCAGTCCAAGGTCGGAGATTTTTCAGAATTCTCGAGTTTACGACGAATCTAAACACGTGCTCTAAAGGCAGACCTTAATTATCACAAGGCGTGATAAACGAAACCACAAAGGTTCACTTTGAAAACATGCGGAAACTCCTGCCTATTCAGTCACTGCAGAGAAAAATAGCACTTCTAGTCTACTCGTCGCGCGCAACTCTCTCCTTTCTTCCTTTTTAAGAAAATCCGTCCAAAAAACCTCCTTTAAGAAAATCCGTCAAGAAAGGGTGGGGAGCCAGCTTCCTAATTGGAGTAGATCTTTCTCAGTTCATGGTCTATCAACCATCAGGATGGGACAACTCATGATGTAGTCCATATTCAATTTGTAGTTGTTTCGACCTGTGAAGTCCGCACAGACATTCGCTAATTTTATGAGTCTCATTATACATGATACTGAATACCTGCTATCCGATTTGAGTGACAGGTTGTTCTCATTAGTACAAAACACTAATTGCATGTAGTATTTGAGAGATGGGTTGTTATTATGTACTTGTCTAAAGAATATACATTCCTCTCCCCTGGGAATGAAATGCCAAAAACTCTTCCAGTGAGAAAAAAAAATGCGACACCCAGCGGCTTGTTTTATGGCTTTTACAAAATCAGATTCTTTGAATTTGTTGTAAATTTCATGGTTATATTGTATTCTGTAGACATCATTTTGCGTAACAGCATGAAAAAATATTTCGAAGTATTTTTCGTTCAAACATGAGCAGCCTATCTTTTCAGATTTATTTAATGACCAGCACTCGTCGCCGTACAAAAAGATTGGTCTGATTAAGTCTTGTATATATTATATTGCCGATAGTATATATTATACAGCCAATAATTTCACCAAAACTTTCATCCAATCAAAGCATGAATAAAACAGATAACTATTATTCATTTTTAAAATTTTCCCTTGCATTAAAAAGTAAATACACATTTTTTCACATATTTTTAAAATTATATTATAATACTTTTTCAACTGTCTACCACGAAATATTCGGTTATTAAATTCCCTTATCACAAAATATATGATTAGGATTATGATAGCAAAAGATGGTTATGAATTTCCTAATAGCATTTCCCTTTTAAATATCCTAGGACAGTTACTGTTAACCTTGACAAGGGGACTGTCGTTTAATAATCAGGTTTCATTCAATGAAATGCTCATCGTTATCTGTCACCGAATGAAAAAGTACACAAACACAATTGCCATACCGTGTACCGAAACCGGTCCACGCAGTGATAACCCCAAACAAAATAATCTTATTGTAAAAATATATTTCGTCGGAAGTTAGCAATATGAATGGTGACGTTGCACGCCACGGTTATTGCGAACAGACGATGAATCACAAAAGTTTCCGACTCCCCAAATACCAGATAACTGCAACGATTACTGACTGCATTAAAGAATGCAAAGATATATGCTTTAGGTTGATGCAAAGTATATTTCAATGATGGGTTACGTGGTTTAAACGACTTGGCAAGAAAGCGAGACATATTTCCAACTATTCAGTTATATGGCCACATTTAATATTATTGACATAGTAATACAGTTGAAATACCAAAAGCAAAAGGAGAAATTAAAGAAGTTTTTTTCAGTGTAAATTATTTCGGAAAATGGTTATTAAATATGGTTATTAAATCTAATTGGAAAAAATTTATGGGCTGAAAATTTCATGATTTCTTATACTTTTCTTTACTATTTTCTTTTAACTGCTGGTGAAATATTGCCCAACATATTATATATGAAAATGAAACATTAAATAAAATTCTGCATTCAGTATCACATATATAAGTACTTACGAGGAGGTACCCAAAAATGACCTGAATGGCAGCTTTGCGGGTGGGCCTTGCCTTCATGTTGCTCAGAACGTGTGACGCAACCCTTTCTGAGTTTAGTACACTTAGTGCTTTTTGCCGAATAATGTTGTGTCTTGTAGCAGTGCGTTTTTGTAAAAGCATTTTCATTTGCTCGTCGTTTTTTAATGTCGGTTTGATGTTGCAAATAGTTTTTGCAAAATATTAAGATCATGCTATGGAAAAACTCAAGTGTATGAATGATTTTTCCATTTCAACTAAGGTGAAATTTCAACCGATGACAAACCTCATTCTGGACTTCCTTCAATTTCCAGAAGTGGATGAAAATGTCAATAAAGGTTTCGCAATAGTAGTTGAATATCGACAACGAAACCATTGAAGCAATAGCCGAGTTATCCGGAATAACTTGGAGCTCAGTGCAGTGAATTTTGTCGGGAGTTTTGGGAATGGCTAGAAAACAATAAGAGAAAAGTCAATATCTCACCTGCAAAGTTCTAGCACTCCAATGTCTTTATCCACCTCGGAGTCCCCATGCAAGGTCGGGAATCCTGCTTTATGATATCTGTCCATGATCTCGTCTTTCCCACAGAGTGGAAATCTGGGCTATCAGAAATGCCAATGCTGTGCAGATGGCTCTCCAAACAACTATGGCCCGCCGCAAGTCTAAATTCTGCGACTGCTTTTTTTCACGAGGTTTTCCTGAAATATCCAGTTCAAAAATGTGCTCCCAACTCCTCGAGCAGTGAGTAATGCCTTCTATCTAAGTCTCATTTGATTT
This sequence comes from Caerostris extrusa, assembly GCA_021605095.1. Lineage (NCBI taxonomy): Eukaryota > Metazoa > Arthropoda > Arachnida > Araneae > Araneidae > Caerostris > Caerostris extrusa. The sequence continues at coordinate 185,712 of BPLR01020372.1, read as the reverse complement.
TTTGATATAAAGTTTCATGGAATGAAAGGAGTTGCAAGTATTAGGCTGTTGGACTATCCGTTGCCCTTCTTAGGCAGCAAATCTACCTGATCGTTACTTAAATGTCCAGGGATCCACTGGAGTACGATACTACCCGTCAATCTTTCAAGAAGAGTTTGACATTCTAAGAATTCTTAGAATGTCAAACTCTTTATAGACTAGCTATAAGATCTAGCTTTATAAGACCCGATAGCTTATAGGGCAGCCCTGGGGTCCGACAGCAAAATCACCTTTGTTGTAAAGGCGTCTGGGGGATAAGTTGCTGCAAAGCCACACAGATAGCTATTACTTATCTATCGAAGGCGGATTTTTGTTTTTTATATATAATATAAAGAAAAAGAAGTAAGGAAATAAGGAAAAGGGATATAAAAGAAAAAAAAAAAATGAAAGAATAAATTTATGCTCCGGCATTTGGTAAAGGTTCAGTCAAGGAGCCATCTGTATAAATATGTAGCCATTCAGGCTCACGGTAGCAGGTATGGTTGGTCTCAAGGGCTACGATCTTCAAGATCTCCTGTTGTAACTGGCCACCTCTTGTAGAACCACCCAAACAAAGAAGTTTGAACAATGTTTCTAACAATAGAATCCTCGATTAGACAAGTGTATAAAGTTAAATGGACAGTATATTGAAGGTGTTAAGATTATTTTGTAAGAAAAAAAAAATACAGGTTTTTATAAAGAATGTTATAAAGAAATTCCAGTTATTTTTGAGTATTTCCTCGTATGTACATAACAGTTGGGCTGACATGTTCGTAGGCTGACACATAGATGGCGCTACTAGTATTAAATCCATATGAGTTTTTAGTTAGCCTAACCTTCAAAAGGCACGTATATAAATGTGACAGCTGTTGCGCTATTAGCATGTGAGTTATAGCATTTTTAGTGAATCAACTTTTAAGTTTGAAAAATGGATAAAAAGAAATTTCGTGTGTTAATAAAGCATTGCTTTTGGCGAAAAAAATTACTATTGAAGCCAAGGCTTAGCTTGATAAACATTATTCAGACTTTGCACCAGGAAAATCAACCGTAGAAAAGTGGTTTGCTAAATTTAAACGAGGCGAAATGAGCACTGTGGACGATGCACGCAGTGGACGCCCCAAAGAGGCTGTTACCGACGAAAACGTGGACAGTCCACAAAAAAGTTCACAAAATAATTTCTGATAACCGTAAAAGTGAAGTGGATTGAGATAGCTGAGACCCTAAAGATATCAATGGAACGTGCTGGACATATCGTGAATGAATATTTGGATATGCGAAAGCTCTGTTCAAAGTGGGCGCCGCGTAGAACTCACAATCGACAAAAACAACAACGAATTGATGATTCTAAGCTGTGTTTGGAGCTGTTCAATCTTAATAAACCCGAATTTTGCGTCGATATGTGACAATGGATGAAATATGGCTCCATCATTTCACACCGGAGTCCAATCGACATTCAGCTGAGTGGACTGTACGTGATGAACACTAAAAATGCTATAACTTCACTAAAAATGCTATAAAAATGCATATACTAAAAGTGCAACAGCTGTCAAATTTATAAACGTGTCTTTTGAAGGTTAAGGCTAACTAAAAATCATATGGATTTATACAGTAGCGCCATCTATGTGTCAGCCTACGAACCTTTCAGTCCACCTGTTACAATATACTCGCATATTTATGTATATATATATGTGATTTAAAAATGCATGCAAATGTAAAGAAATTATTGCCAAATGTATTTTAAAAGAATTTTAATATTTTTAAAATTTATTTTTTATTTAGTAACAAATATATTTTGCATGATTTATAATTGAGATTCTCATTTTTTTAGCTTTAAATAAATAATGTTTGAAAATTATTTCAATAGTTCTTTTATAGAACAGGTTAGTATTATATATAAAATAATTAATTATCAATAGATATAAATTATTTTTTTTACCCACCAAATTATAGTTAAGATTTTCCATATGCTTTAATGTATGTTTAATTAAGGGAATTCTGGTAGAATTTACAAGTCAGATCTAAAAATAAAGTAAAAAATTTGCATGTATAAATAATACTAAATTATTATGATAAATTAATTATTATTATTATTACTATTAAATTATTATATTATTATTATAAATATGTTTTAAAAATTGTGTTTTACACAATTTTTTTCAAATGAAAATATCAACATATTTTAATCACTTTGAATTGAATGAGGAATTTATAATAAATATTTAAAAAACCGTAGACTTGCCAGATTCTTATTTATTTTTTGTTTTTTTTTCAGTAAAGATAAAATTTAATTAAGTTGATTTTGAAATGTCCTACTAAACTCAAGTCATTCTTATGAAGTTTCCCTTTCATGTCATTCACTAAAATTTTAAATAAAGCAAAATAATTTTCAGAAATTTGGGATGAATGAAATTTTTATCCGAAAATTTAATATTATTTTAATATAATATTGCACATAGTAATAATACTACTGTGCCCAAACAGTAAGACCAATTATTTTTTTTTTCAAAAACTCTTTATTTATTCTTCCAAATTTATTTCATCGCCTTCAAAGTAATCCCCCTCCGGACACAAAGCACATATGGCAACTTTTTTTCCAATCCTCAATGCATGCAAAAAAAGGCATTGGCAGGGATGGCCTTCAAAGCGCGCGGCGATTCACGTTGAATTTTTCAATCGATTCAAAACAGTGTCCCGGAGTAGTCTTTTGAGTTTAGGGAATAAGAAGTTTGACAGGGTGGGTACGGTGGTTGTGGAAGGATATGGGTTTCATTTTTGGAGAAAAAGTCACGAAGAATCAATGCAGTGTGAGCTGGCGCATTCAGTGTTTTCGGTGCCAATTGAGATTTGACGCGTTTGAGGCCCGAAATGGAATGGACTGATCCTTTTGACATTCCAACATCATCAGAAAGGTCTCTAATTGTAAATCGGCGGTTGCTAGCACCAAATCTTTAATTTTTTGGATGTGAGCTTCGTCGGTTGAGGTGGATGGCCGACCAGAGGTCTCTTCGTCTACAACGCGTTCTCTGCCTTTTTTGAACTGTTTATACCCCTTCTAAATATTTCTTTCCGATATAGGAAAGCTCACCAAATGCCTTCTGCAATATTCTATACGTTTCCGCAAACAAAATTGAATGCACGCTCTTTGCTCAATGAATTCAGACATTTCAAAAATCGCCGGAATCAGTTTTAGCGTCTCACAAAGCCAAGCGTAATTCAAACTCTAATGAATGTTTTGACGTCAAATTTCACACAGATGTCAAGGACAGTGCCAGAGACCTAAAAAAAGAAGAAAAAAATTGAATTCCATAAGCCCCGGAAATGTTAAATTGAAAATTGGTCTTACTTTTTGGACACAGTAGTATATCAATAACATAGTGAGTTATACCAAATATATATATTTTTTCCGAATTTGTCGAATTTTTTCGAACATATTTTAATCATTTTGAATTGAATGAAGAATTCATAACAATTATTCAGATTACACATAATTTTGTTTAAAAAAACATCTTGCCAAATTTTTATTTATTTTTGTGTTTCTTAAGCAGAGATAAAATTTAATTGAATTAATTTCGAAACATCCTACTAAATTCAAGTCATTTTCATGAAATTTAACCTTCATTTCATTCACTAAATTTTCAAATAAAACAAAAATAATGTGGAGAAATTTAGGTTGAATGAAGCTTTTATTCGAAAACTTAATATTATGCAATAATATTACTCATTAAAATAAAATAATAATATTATTATAATTATTATTATTTTATTCGAATGTGCAATATTATTCTAAAATAATGCACATATTAATAATATAATAACATTAAGTAATTAATAACTAAATATCTTCATAAATAATTTAATTAGACGGCATGTAATGTAAATACTTTAAAAAAATTATGAAACTTCTTCAATGTAATAAGAATAATATGATTTACGTTTGCGAAGAATGGAAAAGTTATAATTAAAAAATTGTTTTTAAGATCTTTGTTTGTGTTATAAACTTTTCTTTCGTAAATAATTTTAACCCTGAAAGAAATCTACCATTTTTCTTTGAAAGGAACGAAAAAAAAAAAAAAAGATTCACTGTAGAATCTTTTTGGGATGTATGAAATTTTTATGTAATTTCCGTTGGTTAACCACATTGAAATGATAATATGCACCGGATTTGTAATTATGCAATTCACATTTACTTACTTCCGTGATAAGATGAATTTTTTAATGAGATTCATTGCATTTATTTATTTGTTTATTATTGTTCGTAACTAATGGGCAAAAGAAGAAATCATACTTTTTTCTTTTTTTTCAATTTCGAGTTGAATTCTAAATACTATGGAGTAATTTTGTTGAGTGAAAAGAATGTTTATTATTTTCTTGCATCAACTGAAGTTTAGTGCTCTTGAAAAAATTAACTAAAATTCAAAATAATAATAATAAATAAATAAATAATGTTGGCCGTTGAGCCTTAATGCGATTGAAAAGATTTCATACTGCTACTGAATTCCATGTAGAAATATTAACCATTTTATTATTTTTAATTGATTATAGTTTCCACACTCAGTTTTTTATACTGTTAATTTATCTAATTCACTATTTTAAATACTTTTATTCTGCAAAATACACCAATGCGTAGCACAACAACAAAATCTAAAAATATAGGGAAATTGGTGATAAACTTAGCGAGACATTTGGCCATATTGACCAATGGACTTTTCTATAAGACGGGACGAACACGAGATACTTATTAGCTTAACAACAAGACTAGTGGAAGAATTTATGCTATAAATTGCTAAAGTCATTCGGTTAGGTCTACGCAGACAGTCTCGGAGAGTTAGTTGAGGAGTTGCTCTCGTGCGGTGAATTTTGTATTTATCGTTGTGCTAGTAATTGATATACGAATATTTTGTGGCTTGTTCTGTGAAATGTAGTTTTTAATGAGATTCATTGCATTTATTTATTTGTTTTTTATTGTTCGTATCTAATGGGTAAGAGAAGAAATCATATTTTTCTTTTTTTTCAATTTTGAATTTCGAGTTGAACTCTAAATACTATGGAGTAATTTTGTTGAGTGAAAAGAATGTTTATTATTTTTGCATCAACTGAAATTTAGTGCTCTTGAAAAATTAACTAAAATTCAAAATAATAATAATAAATAAATAAATAATGTTGGCCGTTGAGCCTTAATGCGATTGAAAAGATTTCATACTGCTACTGAATTCCATGTAGAAATATTAACCATTTTATTATTTTTAATTGATTATAGTTTCCACACTCAGTTTTTTATAATGTTTAATTTATCTAATTTACTATTTTAAATACTTTTATTCTGCAAAAATACACCAATACGTAACGCTCTAAACAAAAAATCTAAAAATATAGTGAAATTGGTGATAAACTTGGCGAGGCATTTGGCCATATTGACCAATGGACTTTTCTATAAGACGGACGAACACGAGATAATTATTAGCTTAACAACAAGACTAGTGGAAAAATTTATGTTATAAATTGCTAAAGTCATTCAGTTAGGTCTACGCAGTCAGTCTCGGAGAGTTAGTTGAGGAGTTACTCTCGTGCGGTGAATTTTGTATTTATCGTTGTGCTAAAATTGATATACGAGTATTTTGTGGCCTGTTCTGTGATAAAATGAATTTTTAATGGGATTCATTGCAGTTATTTAATATTGTTCCTAACTAATCGGTAAAAGAAGAATCATATTTTTCATTTTTTTTTTCAATATCGAATTGAATTCTAAATATAACTATTCATATTATGGAAGAATTTTGTTGAGTGAAAAGAATGTTTATTATTTTTTTTTGCATCAACTGAAATTTATTGCTGTTGTAAAAATTAAAAAAAGAAATTGATCGGTGAACCTTAAATCGATTGAAAAGATTTTTATACTATTATGGAATTCCATGTAGATTGTTATATAAATCTATCATATATTATATATAATATCATTATCATTATACAAAAAAATTGGTCGTTGAGCCTTAATTCGATTGAAAAGATTTTATACTGTTATGGAATTCCATGTAGATATATAAATCATTATATTACTTTAATTGATTATACTTTCCCCATCCAGTTTTTTAAGTTGTTTAATTTATCTAATTTATTATGTCAAATGCTTTTATTCTGCAATAATATGCCAAATGCGTAACGTAAAAAACAAAAATTTAAAAATATAGGAAATTTGGGGGTAAACTTGGCGAGGCACTTGGCCATGTTGAATAATGGACTTTTCTTATAAGTCGCGACGAGCACGAGATAGTTATCAGCTTGTTAGCATGGCTAGTGGAAGAGTTTATGCGACAGACTGTTGAAATCATTCAGTTAGGTCTACACAAACAGTCTCGAAGAGTTGCTTGAGAAGTTGCTCTCGTGCGTTAAATTTTGTATTTATCGTTCTGCTAGTAAATGATATGCGAATATTTTTGACTTGTTCTGTGATAAAATGAATTTTAATGGGATTTATTGCATTTATGTATTTGTTTATTATTGTTCCTAACTAATGGGTAAAAGAAGAATTATATTTTTCATTTTTTTTCAATTTCGAGTTGAATTCTAAATATAACTTATTCTCAAACCATGGAAGACTTTTGTTAAATGAAAATAATGTTTATTATTTTTTTGCATCAACTAAAATTTAGTGGTCTTGAAAAAATTAAGTAAAATATAAAATAATAATAATAATAATAATTAAAATGTAAATAAATATTAGTCATTGCTTAAATAAATATTAGTTAGTTGAACTTCGGTCTTCTTTTTAGAAATGCGTCATCATGTAGTGCCTAGCGTTCCTGTTGAAGTAATTAAAATTTTTAATCTTATGATGTAAAAGAAATTTGTACTAGCCTGGGAACGCTGGGTGATATACAAATGCAATAGGAGAAAATTCCGACTTTTTTTCACCTGTAATAGCTATATGTACAGTCTGTAGTATTTAATAAAGTGTTTCTATCAAATATTATGGACTACTCATTTTATATTTAACAGAAAAAAATGGGACCTGAATGGTCGATTGTCTAGCGATAGCCCTCGTGGTCCTCGCTAAAAGTGAAGCTGCATATTGCCCTTAGCCATGGACCAGTCGCCTGCGATTGGGGTCTGTTGGACCTGGTGTAGACTTTTCTGAACCAGGGGGATTAGTAAATACAATAACAACAGAAAAAATTCTATTAATGATTAAAACGTTCATATGATTTTTTCAGAAACAATAAATCAAATGATATATTTTGAAAGCTTTACTGAAATGCAATTACAAGCAAGTAAAACTGTTTATTAAAATACTGCTACCATGATTTTTTTAAATATATTTTTTAATATTCTATTTTAACCTCGTGACATTTCTTTACCAAATATCATAAAGATAAAAAAAAAATGGCAATTCAAGAAAATAAATGGTCATATAACGATGCCACTGCTATTTTAAAAGTACAAAAGATGGAGATTATTACGAATTTTATATATTCTTTGCTTTTTATGAAATTGAGACGTTAAGCAAAATTTTATCTCAAATTGAAGAATTAATTTTTTAGCTTTTCACGCTTCGATGCCCACGACAGTATGACAGCACAATTTCATTTCAATATTTGCACATTTAATCAAAAATTCTAAATTTTTCTTTTTTAAAAATATTAAAAATACGATAACTAACTGAACCTCATATTTTTTTTTTTTTATTTATTTACGACATTCATTTACGACCACTTGAAAGGCGAGCTACAGATGTTAAAATCCATAATTCAACCGTGAGAAAATGTTCTATTTTTTTTTTTTATCGTATATATCTTTTACTTTTGATGAAACTACGAGTATATCCAAAAGTGTTTTCACATGATTCGTAAAAATCTATTTAAATTTTTCAAATAAAAAATTTTAAATATTAAAGTTACTAAAAAGAATAAAGAAAAGAAAAATGGAATAAACAGTTTTTGCCATTTTTCTTGCAGACGATATCTTTTGTCACTCACGAAGTAGAAATATGGGAAACGATTACAATTACGATGATGATAGAGTGTTGTTGAACATGAGCATTCCGCGAAAATAAATTGCTATTGCAACGCCTTCTAGCTGGTGCTGTAATAGACAGTTAGATAATATACACCTTTACTTCTGCGTAATCTAGAAGGACAATTTTAGATTTCTTAAGCGAAAATAATTTCACTAACATTTTCATTTCTTCTCATAGATATCATATTTCATCTTTCTTTTTTTTTTCCTAGAATTTCATAAATAATTGTTTCCAATTTTCTTTTTATATTCTACTTTATTTAAATCATAGACTTTATTCCGAAAAAAATTATTTGGCTCGTGAAAATATAGGGTTTTTGCGATCTATGGTAAAATATTCGAATAAACACAAATTGTTAACTAAACAAAATCAATTAACAACTATCAGAAATGAAGTGAATTCAATTACTTAGAAAAAAAGTGTTTTTATTTTTTTAATGTATTGCATTCTCACTTGGCAAAAACACAAATTGTTAACTAAACAAAATCAATTAAAAACTATCACAAATGAAATGAATTAAATTATTTCTGAAAAAAATTGTTTCTTTTTTTTTAATGTATTATGTTTTCAGTTGTCATAGACTTCACTTGGAAAAAATTATTTGGCTTGTGAAAATATAGGGTTTGCGATCTATGGTAGAATATTCGAATAAACACAAATTGTTAACTAAACAAAAATCAATTAAAAACTATCACAAATGAAATGAATTCAATTATTTCACTTGAAAAAAATTGTTTCTTTTTTTAATGTATTATGTTTTCAATTGTCATAGACTTCAACTTGGAAAAAAATTATTTGGCTTGTGAAAATATAGGGTTTTGCGATCTATGGTAGAATATTCGAATAAACACAAATTGTTAACTAAACAAAATCAATTAAAAACTATCACAAATGAAATGAATTCAATTATTTGTGAAAAAATTGTTTCTATTTTTTTTTTTTAATGTATTATGTTTTCAATTGTCATAGACTTCACTTGGAAAAAAATTATTTGGCTTGTGAAAATATAGGGTTTTTGCGATCTATGGTAGAATATTCGAATAAACACAAATTGTTAACCAAACCAAAATCAATTAACAATTATCACAAATGAAATGAATTCAATTATTTCGAAAAAATTGTTTCTTTTTTTTTTAATGTATTATGTTTTCAATTGTCATAGACTTCACTTGGAAAAAATTATTTGGCTTGCGAAAAATATGGGTTTTTGCGATCTATGGTAGAATATTCGAATAAACACAAATTGTTAACCAAACAAAATCAATTAACAACTATCACAAATGAAATGAATTCAATTATTTCGGAAAAAATTGTTTCTTTTTTTTTTTAATGTATTATGTTTTCAATTGTCATAGACTTCACTTGGAAAAAATTATTTGGCTTGCGAAAAATATGGGTTTTTATTGCGATCTATGGTAGAATATTCGAATAAACACAAATTGTTAACTAAACAAAATAAAAAATTAACAACTATCAGAAATGAGATGAAATAAATTACTTCTAATAAATGGGTTCTAAAATTGATGAAATGAATTGGTTCTATTTTTTTTGTAATGTTTTTTACTCTGTTCTCACTTGGTAAAAATAGACTTGGCATAGACTGCACTAGGAAAAAATTATTTATTAACTAAACATCATCATCATCATTTTTTTTAATGGCGCAACAGCCCAGTATGGGCCAAGGCCATCTACCTACTGGCAGATTTCGAGACGAAATGAATGTTTTTTCTTTTTTTTTTTACGGGGTAGGGTTGTCATACGCCCAACGCTCAACAGTTATATGAGACCGGGATCTACTGCTTAAAGTGGATTCAAAAAAATTGGTTCCTATTTTTTAATGAAAATACAGGGTTTTTGTGATCTATGGTAGAATATTCGAATAAACACAAATTGTTAACTAAACAAAAATCAATTAAAAACTATCAGAAACGAAATGAATTCAATTAGTTCGAAAAAAATTGGTTCTATTTTTTTTAAAGTATTATGTTTTCACTTGGCAAAAATAGACTTGGCATAGACTTCATTTGGAAAAAATTATTTGGCTTGTGAAAAATATAGGTTTTGTTTTGGAATATATGATAGAATATTTGAATAAATACAATTTGTTAACAACAAAATCAATTACAAACGATCAGAAACGAAATGAATTCAATTACTTGGAACAAAATTGGTTCTATTTTTTAATGTATTATGTTTTAAAAAATTAAGTACTCTTTATTGTTCATTTTATATACGAGTATGTCTTTATTAATATGTATTAAGTCCGATCTAAAAATTTTAGAGAAAATTGATTATGGAATTATTTGGAAAAGATCGAGTTTCATAAAAATATGCAGAATTTTTAATTAGTTTTAAACTCTTCAATTAAAGGAGGAATTTTTTTTTGTAAATATATAAATAACTTATTTATTTATAAATACTTACTCTTCAAAATTTTCCATTAAAAATTTAAAATTAAAGTTAAAAAATGAAAGCAATAGCATTCGTAATAGTATGGTTGGTAATTATAACTTTTCTTTTCTTGTTTTTAATATATTTCTCCTGAAAAAAAGAGAATTAAAATGAAATATTTTAAAATATAGAAAGATAATGGTGTTTGTTAAATTCTTTTTGTATATTCAATTATTTAAATTTATCTTTTCACGTAATTTATGTAAATTATATATCTCACAAAAAGTAAAATATCACAGTACAGAATACAAAGCATATTTGTATGAAAACTTTATTCCATATAAATATTTTCTATTCATAATACATCAGTATATCAAAAACGTTAATTCTTTTAACAATTTTGTAGGATTGGCTTTTGAAATTTTTTTTTTTCTGTATTAATACCTTTTATTTAATGTTGCTTTTTTTTCGTTTCGAATGCTCATATGACACAGGAATTAAACTATTTTGTTACATTTGCTACTTTTTCATGCAAACACTTTTTTCAGACAGAAAGAGTATTAATGTTTTGGACAGAAATATTGTTTCAGTCAAATTTAATTTTATTAATTTAACATGTCGAGGGAAATGTATATATATATATATGGTAGTGATAGTAACCTCGTGTGTATTTGAAGATACTTAATAACAAGTAATATAAAAAAATTTTAAGTCAATTCCCACTTTTTTTTTCACTCTATTGCAGAAAGTCCTTTATAAATAATTTTCATTCATTTTTTTAAGTTTATCTGGCGCCATCTATTGGTAGATATATATGCAATTTAAATCTAAAAAAAACTAAAATGAATGAATTAAATTTAATTAGGAATTAATATTTGAAAAACTGTATTAACATCCAGTGTCATCCACTACAAGTTAAAAAAATGCATTTGAACTTGAGGGATGAATAAAAAGTATTTTATTAATGCTTGAAAATTTGAACAAGATATATATATATATGGAGAGTGTGAGCTAATAGAAGGAATTGAAGAAAAATAAGGGGGCAGTAGGTGCATAAAGAAGGAAGAAAAGGTAAGAAAATTCCAAATATACATTCGTATGTGTTTCAGCTATGGTAACGTTATTTACTAAGTAAATTCACGAAATTGTTATTATAACATCCTTCATTCTTATTATTGTCTTATTTCTAACATCATTGATTCTTATTATTGTCCTATTTATAACATCCTTATTTACACTCATGTCCATAAATTGAGGATAATTCAGAATCACACAGAAATTGAACTCTAAAATAAAAATTTCACCTGTATTATCAAATCTTGAAGAAGAATATGCAAATTACAGGAAACCACCAGATGGCGCGGATAGTATAACAATGACGAGTGTAAGAGAAGGTATAGTTATGGCACAAAGGAAGCATTTGGATGATTTTTTTTTGGTAGAATTATCGGACGACTGGAATGTGGACCCAGCTGGAAGTATCCGAGGAACTTGGAGAGATGGACCCAGAGTGTCCTTTTTGGCAACGATTTAAGATGATGGTAATGTGGTAGATGTTACAGCACAGGTCGCCCCGAGTTACAACGCCGAATGAGGACCGGTAAGTTACTGCCAAAAGAAACAGACGGAGCACAGCATCAGACATGTCTCGTCAGCTCTCTTCAGCTACCGGTACGACAGTTTCAAGGCAAACCGTGTACAGACGCTTAGGGCACATTGGTCTATATGCTCGTATGCCTGTCAGATGTGTTCCACTTACCGCAACTCACTGTCGCCTGCGATTAACCTGTAGTAGAAGCATGCATTTTGGACACCACAACAGTGGTCTAAAAAAAAAGGTTTGTTTTGAGTCTGATTCTCGCCGGACTTTCATATGGAGAGCGCCAGGTACCCGTTACCAAAGAGAACACCATTGAACGACACCGTTACGGTGGTGCCATGGCTCGTTTGGGGAGAAATTATTCTTGTTTCCAGAACTGACCTGCATGTTCAGAGTGTAACGATGAAAATCCACATCCATCGGGATGTCATTCTGGAACAACATGTACGTTTGTTTCGGGGCGCCACGGTGCTAAATTTCTGTTTATGGATGACAACGCCCGTCCTCACCGTGCAAACATTGTAAAAATGCCTTCAATTGGAGGATGGCCAGTACGGATTGGCCAGCATACTCCCCGGACTTGAATCAATAGAGCATGTGTGGGATATACTTGGCCGACAATTGCAGCCCGTCAACCCCTCCCACCTGTCAACCGGAACTTTGGAGGGCATTGCTTGATGAGTGGTGTAATATTCCCCAAGATCAGATTGATAATTTGATACTCAGCATGCCTAGGCGTTGTAAAGGCCTGTATTGCATCGTCCGGGAGACATACTCCATATTAACCATCATACTAACCATATTATACTGTTTTTGTAAATAGGTTCTTTTTTTTGAAATTTGCTAAGTAAAAATCGCAATTTTTATTAATTATGTCAAAACATATAGCATCTTTTTTGTCTTTACCTTTTGTTTAATAAATTTTACAAATAAGTCAAATTTGTTTTGCTTCTGTCTCTTTTTTTGCTTGAACTTCATTATCCTTAATTTATGGACATGTGTATTATGTTTTAATGCATTGATATATAAATTTTTCACTTTTATCTTTCTGTTTAAAGAAAGTAGATTTCAAGATTAAATAGATTTCATCTCTTTTTTTTTTTTTTTTTTTTGATAATAAGGGATAAATAAATGTGTGAACCATTGATCTATACTATTAAAATCTATCAGCGTATCAATTCCGAAACTAGCCTGAGTTTGAATTCGTCAAGCACTTTAAAAGATTTGTAAAGATCCCCAAAAGAAAGGTAGCTTATTTACATTTTCCAAACTTTTCTAGTTTCCATAGTAAAACAAATCTAAAAATTAAAAATAAAGTGTTATTGTTATTTTGATTCTGTTTCGCTCAATGAAGGGGTTGAAGAGTGTTTCGAAAATTGTGGAGAAAGAGGTAGAAAAATTGTGCTTTTAAAATTGCAATATCTGGCCCATTCATTAAAATATTCGATTTTTCCTGTATTATAAAGTACAGAAAATGAGTTTTTGGCATGAATTTTAAAATAATAATTATATCACCAGAAACCTCAGATTCATAGCTTAATCACTTTTTTTATTTACTACAAACATAATGAAACATAATCATCCTTTCTCAATTTTGTTGTAATTGATTAGCCTAATTTTTTGCAAAAAAAAAAAAAAAAAATTTTTTTTTCCAATGCAGCTGGCAAACAGACATGGACGTCTTTGGATGCCTATAAGGGCTGCACCGATGTTACTCACTTTGCATTACCCAGGGGGCGCGTGTAACTTGACGGTAAGCCACGGACGCGGGAGTAACAATGCCCCCGCAGCGCTCTACGATCCTATTAGGATCGGGACCTACGGCTTAAAGTGGATTCTGAACCACTATACAACACCCATGGGCAAAGCCGGGATTTGAACCCGATACCTGTGGTACCGAACGCCAGAGCGCTAGCCATTCGGCCATCGGGCTCCATTTTTTGCAAAATTAAAGATGAAATTAAAAATATGATGTCATAGATGCTTTTCCATTTCCATTTTCCAAGAAATAAACAGCATCTGGCTCTCATCACTGAAAAACATCAATCTTATTTCTATAATTATTATATTAGAATGTGATATTGTAATTATTTAATTTCTTGTAATGTATTTTAGGCTTAAGTTCTTTTGTGTTTAATATTTCTTCCCCAAAATAAAATATTCATTGGTTTTCTGTATATATATTTTCAAAAAGTAATGTGCAGGTAAAATAATTAACGCCAGAATTTGAAAAAAAAAAGGAATATTTTTAATTAAGAACCAATTTGGTTCATTGCTTTTGTCATTGTTTTTAACTAAAAAGCAAGTTTCAATTTTCTTTGCTAAAACATTTATGAAATTTAATTATGATAGTATAATTTTTACTTATTTTTTATGTTAGTATAAAAAGTACCTTAAAATAACATTTATTTTTTCCAGCATTTGAATATTTTTAAAAACCTGCTTTTTGGTAATAGTTCTCTTTTTTTTATTGTCTATCTTCTTTAAGCACGGAACGAATATTTATTTTTACATATAAGCATCGATAACTTTCTGATTATATGTATAGTATATTACAAATAATTACATGATAAGTATTATTATTTGTGACCAAATTATATATTGGTTAATCAAATATTTTATACATACGATAATTTATTCTGTTTATATTTAACTAAACAAAAAAGGATAAAGAATTTTTATTTCCCAATCGGATGGGTCTTTTTTTTATTTTATTGTTTCATTAATATCATTTTTAGAACGAAGAAATCATTATATTAAAATGTGTATTTAAATAGCTTAAGTAATTCATTTAACATAGAAAAAAAATGCAAGCAATAAATTCTGTTCATCAGTTATCGTTCAAAAAAGATTTCCAAATGATTTTTATAAAAAAAGCACGTAAAAAAAAAAAATTAAAAAAAAAATAACAAAAAACTATAGAAATCCAAACGATTTAATAAGAAAAACAAAAAGCACATGACAGAAATTTAATAAAAAGCACATGAAAGAAATTTAAATAAACCAATAAGAATAAATGAATTTAAGATTTAAAAATAATTCATTTAACTTAGAAAATACATTTAATTCTTTTTACAGTTAATATTTATAGAATTCTCCTTCATTTTTATCATCATTCCTTTTTTTTGGAATGTCTTCGATAGATGAGTCACGTGAGTGCAAAGTTTTCAATGTTTCACTACAATTTGCAGCATTTTTATTACTATTTTTCTGAGAATTTATTTAAAAACCTTCTTTTTCATTCCTGTTAAATCAAGTATAAAAGAATGCATAAATTATAATTCGTTATTTTTAACCCATAAAATTATGGGCATTGTTTTGAGTAGCGGGATTTTTCGTGTCCTTGATCAGTTTTTAGTTTCCCTGACCACTTTCAATGTTTCTTATTGCTTTATTTATTTTTCTTCAATTTATTTAATCGGCTAATCTTATTAGTTTATTTAAATTTGTTTCATATGTTTTTTATTAAATTTCTTTCATGTTTTTTTTTTTTTTTTTATAAAAGCGTTTGGAATTCTATAGTTTTTATTTATTTATTTTTTATATTTCGTTTCAAACTTTTATATAAAATCGTTTGGAATTCTAAAGTTTTTTTTATTTATCTATTTTTTTAAATTTGTTTCTCGTCTTTTTTTTTTTAAATCGTTTGGAATTCTATTATTTAATTCGGAAAAAAATGGACGAAATATAAACGGAATTCTAATATTTTTCATTTATTTATTTATTTATTTTTTCTTGTCTTTTTTTAAAAGGCTTTTAGAATTCTGTAGTTTTATTTATTTATTTATTTTTTAATTTTTTTCTCGACCTTTTTTATAAAAATCGTTTGGAATTCTAAAGTTTTTTATTTATTTTTTTTTTAAATATTTTTCATTTGCTTGTCTATTAAATTTCTTTCATCTACTTTTATAAAATCGTTTGAAATTTTTTTTTTTTTTTTTTTTTTAGTTTTAAAACTATAATTGATGAACATAATTTATTGCTTACATATTATTTTTCGTTCTTTGTGTGTTTTAAGATTGATGTTATGCATTTTGTTCTTACATTAAATTCTAAATTTTTGTGGATAATTTGTATTTTAACCCAGCTGATTAAATTTTAATAAATTTTCTTTCTAGAACTATATAGTTTTTAAATTTTTTTTTTTATATTTTCATTTGAAGATCACAAAATACTTTATGGCCTTTTTCCTACAAATCATACACATCACGACTTTTCTTAACATTTTCTTTATTTAAGTTCGTAGCAAAGGTGCATGCTTACCAATTGACCTTATTCGTGAGGTACTGATTTTTCTACATCGGCAACTTTAACTTTTATAACTGGTTTATTGTTTATTGCAATTATATAGTTTCCTTTCCTTTTATTGAGGATAATATACTCTTCACACTACCTTAGTTTGGAAACTCTACATAGTATCCCTCAGATCACTTTTGATCATTCATGTTTGTTTTTAACGTTAAAAAGTTAAAAATAAATTTTATTAATGTATTGTGAACAGAAGAGGTAATCTTTTATACCTTGAATTGCTGCATGCATAGTTGCAATTTTTTTTTTGCATCGTGATTTTGCATTTTAATTGCAGATAAACGAAATCTTTATTTCCTTGCAACAAATGTTCATAATTATTTTGTCATTGTATGTGCTCATCTTAACAATTCGAGAAATATCTGTGTAAATATTTTTTTTTTTTTTTTAGAGTCATTGAATAATTTTTCTCAGAATTTTCAGAAGGAAAAAAGATTTTTTTGCATAATTTTTATTCGACACAAATAAAACATATTTTTAATTTTCTCTGACAAAAATATCAAAAATTCCTGTCTCTAAATATAAAATATGCTGAAGAGGTACAACTTTATAACATGAAGTGTAGCAAGAATCCTTGCAATTTTATAGCATTATGATTTTGTACACTTTAATTGCAGAAAAAACGAAAATCTTTATCATCTTGCAACAAATGTTCATATTTGTTTTGTCACTGTAAGTGCCAATCTAAACAATTCGAGAAATACCTATGTAACAATTTCTTTTTTTTTTATGATTCAATGCATAAATTTTCTCAGAATTTTTTTTCTTTTTTCCACACATGATTTTTTTTTGCATAATTTTTTATTCGATACAAATTAAACATATGTTTCCTCTGACAAAAAAATCAAAATTCCAGTCTCTAAATATCAAATATGCTGAAGGAGTACAATATTATACCATGAATTTCTGCAAGCATAGTTGTAATTTTTGCATCGGAATTTTGCATTTTAATTGCAAGTAAACAAAAATCTTTATCTCTTTGCAGCAAATGTTCATATTTGTTTTGTCACTGTAAGTGCTAATCTTAACATTTCTAGAAATATCTGTGTAAATATTTCTTCCTTTACAATTCAATGAATAATTTGTGTCATAATTTTTTCAGAAGAACAAAGATTTTTTTTTGCACAATTTTTTTCGACACAAATAAAACATATACATCCTCTGACAAAAATATCAAAAATTCCAGTCTCTAATCAGAATTTAAATCTAAAATCTTTAATGTTTCACGCACGAAATGGCTTTTGTTTACTATAAATTGATTCAAAAATTTCAAGAATGCTTTTTTAGCTCTTTGACCTGTTGCATGTCTTGCAGAAGTCTAAACAAAAAACAAGCCACCTCGTATACCATACTTGAGAAGAAAACGTGCTCATAGCTGTTCGAAAGAAAAAGGAAAGCAGAAATTGTTCTTTTTTTTTTATAGTAAATCCATCCTTATACTTTACATTATCAATTTAAACCAAGTTTAAAACAGTTCAAGACAGAAAAACTGTCTTATTGAGGATCATATACTAGTACCCTTCAGGCATTCTTAGTTTGGAGACTACATTGTATCCATCAGACCACTTTGGACATTTCATGTTTGTTTTTTGCAAGGAAAAATAAAAAAATAACAAAAAAAAACATTATTAATATATTGTGTGCTGAAGAAGTACAACTTTTATACTATGAATTGTTCCATGCATCCTTGCAATTTTTTTGCTTTGTGATTTTGCATTTTAATTGCAGATAAACGAAAATCTTTATCTCCTTGCAACAAAAATGTTCATAATTGTTTTCTGGCTGTAAGTGCTAATCTTAACAATTCGAGAAATACCTGTGTAATATTTTTTTTTTTTATCATTCAACGAATAATTTTTTTCAGAATTGTTTTTTTTTTTTTCCCTTTTTTTTTTTTCAAGAAATGATTTTACTGCATAATATTTTATTCGACACAAATAAAACATATGGTTAAAAAATCATGTTTCCTCTGAACAAAAATATCACAAATTCCAGCTTCTAATCAGAATTTAAATCTTAAATCTTTAATGTTTCACGCACGAAATGAGGCTTTTTGTTTACTATAAATTTGATTCAAAATTTCAAGAATGTTTTTTTTTTAGCTCTTTGACCTGTTGCATGTCTTGCAGAAGTTCTAAACAAAAACAAGCCACCTCGTATAACATACTTGAGAAGAAAACGTGCTCATAACTGTTCGAAAGAAAAAGGAAAGCAGAAATTGTTCTTTTATTGTAGTAGTAAATCCATCCTTATACTTTACATTATCAATTTAAACCAAGTTTAAAACAGTTCAAGACGAAAAACTGTGTTGGCACCATGTGTTCTTTTAACATTCAGTTTGCGAATGGTTGACACATCAGCAAATTACATTTTAGTACTACGTAATCCTTTAAGATCGTTTACCCTTTGAGTTAGTCGTAAACACGATCTTGTTTTTGAACTTTCTTCTCTATGAAAAAAATAGATGGGACCCCGTTTTGAAGAATTTTTGAATTCTATTTTTGTCCTGTAAAAGAGCATTGGCATTTCGAAGATCACCTTTAGAAGAACACCGGTTTCTTTTCAAAATAAAATGGCGACTTTTTTTTTGTTGACGTTCTCTACAATGGAGTTCATTATAGAAGTTCTTTATACCAATGTCTCACTTGGCTGTTTTAGACTGAAAAAAGAAAATGTCGGTATGGAGTATGCGTTTTGAATAGTTTTCTTTTTTTTCTTTTTTTTCTGAAAGAAAAGATTTATATTTATAATTTTGTAATTACTTGAGAGACATTTATGATTAAAAAAAGCAATTTTGTAAAGTATTTAAATTTTTGATCTTTTTTTTTTTAACTTTTTTTTTCAAATCCAGAAAAATAAATTAATTTTTGGAATAGAAATGTTTTTAAAAAATAAACAAAGTTTGAAAAATCCATTTTAGTTTTGATTTTTTATATTAATTAATTATTAAATCAAATGTAGATAAATGTAATTTTTGCGATTTATAAATTTTATGCAAATTTTATTTAACAAATTACTAAAAAAATTTATTTAAATATGTTATTAAAAAAAATTATTTAAAAATTTTTTATTAAAATATTTATTTAAAATTTTAATAAGTCTGAATAATAATATAATGATTAAATAGTCTTTTTAATAATTTAATTATTAGAATTATTAAAAATTTTATTAAAATTTTATTTAAAATTTTATTAAAATATTTAAGTCGATTAAATAAATTCTTCAGATTTTATTTTTAAGGTTTCACAATATTTTTACTGTATACTTTTTAATTCTAGTTTTTAAAATAATGTTTTTTTTATAATAATATACTTTAATTTTTTTGTTGTGTGTGCGTGTGAAAAGTCATCTTGTTTTTTATTATTTAATACATTTTTTATCACCACATTATTTTCAACAAACGGTGTTTAGAAATACAAGAAAAATTGTTGCAATAAAAAGTGAGATTTTGTAAATATTTAAAAATTCATCTGTTAGTGATTTTAGACTGCATGGAATTTTTTTACTAAGAATATTGTAAAACTATTATGCAAATTAAAAATATACCAATACTAAAAATATATAATAATAAATAAAAATAATTATAAAATATATTAATAAAAAATAAATATAAAATATACCAATACCAATTATAGAATTTTTAAGAATGAAAAATGTGTAAATTGTCTGTATAATAAAATTAAACTCTACTATTTTATATTTTATTTTTTATGTTCATTTTTTTTTTTGTTCCCATTCCTGTAGATTTTGTATCCCGATTCTACAATTCCTCAAAGTAAACTATTTTGAGGAGAATTCTAATTGAGTTTTGTGTTTAGACAGAATATTTTTTGTACTTATACCAAATTAATTTTTATGTTATTCTCGAATTAAAACTCTTATTCTCGAATTAAGTGTTTTATTCCGACTACTACATTCATAAATATTTCTACCAGAAACACTTGCAAATGAAAAAAAAAAAATAATAATAAGACACCAGCAAACATTTAAAGTTTAAGAATTTCCAAACGATAAAATAAAAAATATATATATAAATGAAAAGAAAATATATAAAAGTATAATTTTTTAGTAGAAGTTTATTGCTTAATATAGTTTTATTATATTATTTATAACGAATGCTTTTTTGCGAAGCTAAACATTATGCCATGAAATCGTTTGGCAGATTTGCGGTTTAACAGAATAAAAGTATTAAAATTTTTCCAACTGAATTTTCTCAAAATTTATTCAGTTATTTTGCCAGTTAACATCTTTATTAAGATTTACACATGGTATCAATTTCATTTAACTAGAAGACAGAAAGTTCATGACTTCTTCTTGAGAGTTTAATAAATAATGTTTGGTCTACTAGAATCCTCTTTTTACTGTCAAAACAGTTCTCAAATTCAAAGTTGTTATAATTATTTTACAAAGTTTCTTTCATAATAACCTTAAATTTATACAACAATGTTAAAAAAATTGCCATTTAGTTGTAGCACAATAAATCAATCTACACGTGAAATTTGTTTCTCATATTTGGAATTTTAAATTTCATGAAAGTTTTAAACTTTTTCTTTTATCTTTGAGTGGCAAATATCAGTTTAAGATTCATTCCAAATTTTTACTGTCGTTTATGAATATAAATTTGAATAGAATGAGTTTTTTAAAGTGTTCTTTCTAATAATTCATATTTTATGCTTTTTAATATTTAGTTAACTGAAAATTATTATTAGAATGAGATGAAAAAGTTTTCTAATTAAAGTTTATAATTATAATTTGAACAATAGATAATTATTCCACAATTTCAAGACTTCATATTCATCCATTATGTGCAAGCCATTTTGCTCGAGTTGAAAAATTGGTAAGTACCAATTCGAAATATTTTTATTAGCAAATATTCAAAAATTCTGAAATAAATTAAAATTTTTATCATTTGAAAATTTAGAATTTCAAAAAAAATATCTCAATAAAACTTTGTAATGAAGTATAAAAATGCTTACAATTTATTTAATGATGAAAAGTAATATTTTTAAAAATGCAAAAGAAAATTTTCAACTTATGAATATTGCATTGAAATGATTGCTATGGAATATTTACAAAAAAATCCATTTGATTTTTATATAATAAAATTAAAAATGATAGAAAATTATTATTGAATTATTATAAACTATAATCATTTTTTGCAGTCTTTATTTATATTTCAGAATATAATTTTTAAATAAAACTTAATCCATCTTTTAAAAATTTACTTACTAATAAAATTAATATGTCAAATAAATATCTATTTTAACATTTATTTCTCAGACTGAAAGTAAAATAATTACTTTTGGTAACATTTTCTATTATGCTGAATTTTCTTTCGTATATGATGTATAATATATTTTTCTATATAAAATCATTTCTAGTTTTTTTTGTATGTGTGTGTTATGCATTTTCTTCCATATTTTTTAACCACAACTTAAAATTCTCCTTTTGTAAAAATTCAGCGTCATAATTTGATTCCAATTCTATTAAAACTTGATCTATAGTGAATATCGAATAAATAGTATTTAAATATTCGAAAGCAATAAACAACCTATGTTAAATGTTCAGGGCAATGTGTTTAAAATTCTTAAATGAAATGCAGAATAATTTTATTGCTATGCTGAAGGATTTAAAATTCGTTTTCAGTCTAAATATTTATACAGTTCTTTGTATCATCATAGAATAAAAAAACATTGTCAACAAAACAGCTGCATTTTTAACAGCTGTTAAAGTAGTATAATTTATCTTTCGTTTTATTTGACGTTTATTTATTGATATTTCGTTTTATTTCTTGATTTCAAATAAATTTTGAGCTATAATCATATGTATTAAAATATGTGTATCATATTTATCAAAAGAAAAAAATACCCATAACTTTTTTTAATACAGAGTTAAATAAATTTAGCGCTATAATCATACGCATTAAAATATGTATGTCATATATATTAAAAGAAAATGTATTTTGAAATGTATTAAAATATGTATGTCATACGTATTAAAATATTCATAACTTTTTTTTTTTTTTTTTTAATACAGTGTTTCAAATAAATTAAGAGCTACAATTATATGTATTAAAATATGTATGTCCTATGTATTTAAAACAAAATGTATTTACAAATGTAATAAAATATGTATGTCAAATGCATTAAAAGAAAAAAATATTCATCATTTTTTTTTTTCCTTTTAATACAGAATTTCAAATAAATGTAGAGTTATAATCATATGTATTAAAAGAAAAAGGCTTTTAGAAACGTATTAAAATATGTATATCATATGTATTAAGAGAAAAAAATATTCATAACTTTTTTTTTTTTTAATACAAACATTCAAATAAATTTAGAATAATAATCACAGCTCAAAATATTTTGTTTATATGGAGATTCGTTGCGAGATTGTTATATATTCTGTTTTCGTTGTATATACGAATTTTCTGATTGACGGATTTTAAAAATATAGTCAATCAGAAATCTGGTCCACAATTTTAGGTGCAAAGATATTCTACATAAATTTTATAATTCAATCACTTTTGAGTACCTTATTTATCTTTTGAATATTTTGAATAATAACACGCTAAATCCAAGAGACCGCCTATGTTATAAATCATTTCTGCTCATGTCATTTTTTAAAAACTAATAATAGCAATTTTAAATCAAATTAGTAATTTAGTATTAGGTTTAACATTTGCAGATAAAATAATTTAGTGTCATTAAATAAGTAATTTAATATCCTTAATTAATAATAAATTAACGACTAACTTTTTTTAATTTAATGAAAATTAGAAACGACAAACATGGAGCAATTTCTGAAAATTAAATTTTTTGCTTTTTTTTAAAAAATCTTTTTAATTAAAAGAAATTTTTTTAATTTAAAAAAAAATTGGGGTAATTTTTTTTTTATTGCCGCAGTTTTCAAATGAATTAAAATATGCAAATAAAATAATTAAAAACATTTAACTCAATTTTCAATTCAATAATTATTTAATATATATGCAAAAACTGAAGTTTTGAACGGTACAGTATAGCTTTTCAATATGTACGATAGGATTTGTATCATTAATTACCGCCGAATTATAAATATTTTTTAAAAAAATTATCGATTTAATAATTAGATTTTTAAAACAAAAATGAAAGTACATTGAGAATTTAAAAAAATATGAACTAGAAAATTTTTGTACTTGTTTATGTTTCTTATAACAGTTAAAGTCGTTATTTTTTAAGTCGAAATTATTTATAACATATGGTATATAATTTTATCTGGTATGTTATCAAGAATTACGATAAACCCTTAATTTATTTTAATTAAATTAAATCTAATTTGTATATAAATTAATATAATTTAGATGAATTAGATTTTATGCTGCAATAGTGTTTCTAATTTAACATGTGAAATAACATAGTTTATTTTAATTAAAATTTTTATAACATAAGTTTAACGTTTTCAAACATTAATATATCAAGTAGCTCAAAAAAAGGTTTTTTTTAATTTGAAATTATTTTTCTTTTTTCATTCCACGGTTGTTTGTGTGAGTGTGTGTTCATGTAAAATTATACAATTAAAATTTATTATTTTGCAACAAAAGAAATTCAGAAATATTTGAATTAAAAACTATTTTAAAAAATTGTTCGTAACTCTTAACTGTATATTCTTTTTTTTTCCTATCTGAAAAAGATTGCTGTGAGCACAACAAACTTCCCAAATAACTCAAACAAAATTTTAAAAATATCCAACAACCAAATTAACCCTTATGACCTAAAATGGGATTTTGTTCTAAAGAGTACAAAATGGGAAAAAAAATTGTTGATTTAATTACATTTTCTTAAGATTACTAAAAGATTCAATTAATTTTAAAAGTTATCCTAAAAATTTAGAATATAATGTAGAACAAAACTCATAATAGCGATCTTTAAAATAAAAACTACAGAATTCCATTAGATTTTTTTTTTTGGACAGCAATTACTATTTTTAAAAATTATTTTAAGAATTTTGCCACCAAATAATTTTTATGCAATTTATTCTCATTTTATTTTTCATACTTTTGGGATAACAAGCTATTTCATTTAATTTATTCTTGTCAAAAAAATATTTTATATTTTAAAAAAATAGTTCTATAACGAGCGTTTCATCAAAATACGTGCTAGATTTGAAAAAAATACATTAAATATCGAATTAATTTGGACTTGACCTGCAATTTTTACAAGTAGATATTTTTAGAAAATCATGTTACAGAAAAGTATGCAAAAAACAAATTTTCAAATTTGAGTAATATTTTCTTTAATTTATTTTCTGTAAATTGTCTGGTGTTTTCATCTTTTAAGATATGCGTTAATAGAGTTAAATATATAATATAGGTTTTTCTTATAAAAAATTACATATTTTAAAGATATAATATATGAATCGTTTTGTTTGAAAGTGGTGTAAGTCCATTTTTAACAAAAATTAGCTAATAATAGCAATTAATGCAATCTGCTATGAGGTTTTTATCTATAAATTTCCCAAAAATTTCTTTAAAATTTTCATCATTTTGTCAGTATAAATTTATGTAGTTAATAAAATTACAAATATAATTATTTTGAAAGTGGTGTAAGTTCAATTTTTGAAAGGCGTATTATTTTGTACATAAATTAAAATACATAATTTCTCTTTCATTTTTATAATTATGGAAACACGGTTAATAATATAATTCTTTTTTCTTTCGTTGGAATTTTTTTGTTTGCTTCTAAATCATTGTCAGAGGATTCCATAGCTAGAATTGAAAACACTATTAGTAGTGTGTTCTGTTTATAATTATAATTTTTCTGTTTATAATTGTAATTCATTCTACTCATTGAAAATTAAAAAAAAAAAATTTAATTATTATTTACCCCACTGTCCTTTTTTAACTGGTATGGGCTGCATAGCCCTGGGTATGGGCGTGATGTATGAAGTAAAGTACAGTGTTTTCAAACATCAAGTCCTAAATTTCATTTTTTATGTTAGAATCCAAAATACCTTCGTGTTTTAAGTTTGCGTCTTACAAATAGCATTATTTCTCCTAACCTTCCATCGGAATACTCTTTTTGTTGAATTGTGATTATAATATTTCACAAACAAGCCTCGAATTTGTTTTTGTAGCGGGCAGGTTGGGCAGTTGGGTTGTAACTGGGCGTGGTTGGGTTGAGACTTGAGACACAGGTTGAAGAACTCGTATCTTTATTTACGACTTACAAACCCCACACACATATAATAAAACATATATAATATTTAACACACTCAAAGACATATAATTACAGATTCGTGGAAGGATTCCACTTCTAAACCGAAAATCCGTTACTCAGGTACGAGGGAAATACTTCCTCCCAGGTGAGAATCTGTAGGCCAACTACTACGCATGATTGCGTTAAATATATTTCCTCTCTGGATGAGAGATTACAAACTAAACGTTTCTCAGCGGATTGCAGATTGAGCAGTACTTCCTCTCGGGTGAGAGTCTCGAGGCCTACTGACCATTTTGTCCTGAACGCCATAGGAGGCGCTTTTGCCAGTGTGTAGGAGGGAGCACGATTACATTTTTTAAATTAAAATTTTAACCAATAATTGCATCGTGTGAAATTATCTAAAATTTTGAGTTGGTGTTGTTATAATATGTTTCAAATTTGTTATTATTATGAATCATTAGTTTAGTTTATCGTTCTACGATACGCTCTACGGCTTTATTGATTCTACAATTTGAACTTAATGATTACTTCATTTGATCTTCGCAGCAAATTCTTTGGTAAAAAATACCAGAAATCTCGAACAGACTGCCATTCCTTCTTCCCTTTGCAGGTGCAAATGCCTTGAAAAAATCTAAACTTATAATTCCTTCTAATTTTAAAACTAAATACCAAGTTACA
This sequence comes from Caerostris extrusa, assembly GCA_021605095.1. Lineage (NCBI taxonomy): Eukaryota > Metazoa > Arthropoda > Arachnida > Araneae > Araneidae > Caerostris > Caerostris extrusa. The sequence goes on along the minus strand of BPLR01020372.1, from coordinate 159,512 downwards.
GAACTAAATGTCGACAGAAAGACAACTACTACTCTCACAAGATGAAGGATGAAACATCACAAAAATATGAAAATTTATGCTGGGGGCATTAAAAATATCAAAAATGTGGCAACTGCCCTGATGTCGAGCTTCCTTCTCATCATGTCTTTGATTTTCCAGTTATTGAAGCCGCTATGCATTGTCCTTCGAAAGCGGATTTATACTCCGAGCTGTTAATCAACATAGCCAATATTATTCGGGAACACCATGATATTTGATTTTTTTGTACTCAACAAGGGATACGACAACAACAATAACAACAACATTTGATTTTCGACGGCATGTTTCTAATGAACATTTAGACGTATGTATACTGATGAGGTTATATTTCTGAAATTTGAAGCTCAAGGCTTAACAGTCTTTAGAAGAAACAATTATGATTTGTGAACAATAGTAATTATAATTCAATGAAATAAAAAAAACGTCAGATTTTTAACACTCAGATGAATTTAATTTAAAAACAAAAGTATGTTTGTCGTGGCTTTTCTTAATTGAGTCATGCATATCAAGTAAGAACGTTTGTGAAGTTTCTAATGAACATTTAGACGTTTGTGTACTGATGAGGTTTTATTTTTGAAATCTGCAGCTCGAGGTTTAATGTTCTTTCTAAGAAACAATTATCGTTTTTGAACAATAGTAATTAAAATTGTGAAATATGTCAGATTTTTAACACTCAGATGAATTTAATTTTTAAAAAACAGGTAGTCGTGTTTTTTTTCTTTAACTGAATTATTCATTTGAAGTAAGGACTAGTTCTTAGTTAAACGTTTAACAACATTTTATAACTAATAAAACAGTGGCACAAATAATCATATGGCAAAAGTATAATCTTCGTTTATCTAATTAATTTTTTACAAATAAGTCAGTTTTAGATTTAAATATTATTATTATTTTTTTAAATTCGAATTAATTTGAGTCCGCATCATCTTTTAATGGAATTAATAAAAATTTTAATGAAATTAAGGGTGCATGTTTTTAAAAACTGTGGCTTCTTGTCAATAAGAAAAAAATTCAATAGCTATTGAAGTATTAATTGATATTGCTTTGACATAGTCTTTCGTATAGCAAATCAAATTGCAACAATGCTATATCTATGTTTATATTTTTTCCGTACTCAAAGTCCTAGTGCAAGAAAACACGTTTTACAGATATTTGGAAAGAGTTTTTTTTTTTTTTTTTTTTCTCGTTCCTTCTTGTGCTACAGCTATTATTACAAAATGTCTTAAATTCATGAAAAGCTTTTAATTAAAATGCTAAAAAAAAAACTTCCATTCATTTTCAAAATGCAAATTTTTACTGTTATTTAATAATGAAAATTTACAGTTAAATTAGTTGCTAAGATACAAAAATGTTAAATTTTAATTTAAAAAAAAAAAAAAAAAAAAAAGGTAAAAGGATCTTAGATACAGCAATTTTTGAAAATGCTCGATATATTAAAATAGAAGTTTTAAATTTTTCAGTGAAAGTTTAATCTTTTATTTTTATAATATTTTTGTGATAATTTATTTTAATTAGCATAAGATAATGTGTAATATTTGTAGTTTATTTAAAAAATATTGGTATTTGAATTGTTTAGATAAACAAAACTTTGTTTGAAAGTATTTAAAATTTGGACATTATATTTAAAAAGTATATTTTGATTAAAAAAATAAATATTTAAAGAAGTTGGAACATAAAATGCTCTATTTATTATTTTTGATAGAAATCTATTTCAGTTTTTAAAAAGAGAAAATATTATTTTTTGTATCGAAGATAAGTTTTTTTAAACTAAACGTCTCCTTATATATCAAAAATATGAAACGGATCAAACTATATTCTTAAATTAATAAACATTTTAAAAATTAATTAAATTCTAAATTAAATAATGATTTTCATTGGTATATGTATTTAAAAAAATGTGATTCATGTTTGAGTTGAACCAACTTAAAGTAAAATTATGTATACAACTAGAATTCTTTGAGTAGATAATTTTTAAAATTTCTTTTTCAAATATTTGTGTACATTCAATTTAAAAATAAATATATTTTGGTTATCTAAAACAAATTTCTTTCAGTTTTAAATATGCATAAAATCTATTTATCGATTATGAATCTTTTAAAAGTTATTAATTGAATTAAAATAAATTTGTGCATAATTTATTCCCTGGTATTTTTTTTATAACTTCAGAACTAAATTTGGTATTAAGTAAGAAATTTTATCCTATTTCCAAAACATTTTTCTTAAGTTTTCTAAGCGGAATTGTGATTTTTATAATTTTTATATTTATTGTATAAACTTTTTTTAATGTTTTGAATGTGTCATTCCTTTATTTAAGCAAAATCATAAATAACTTTGAAAGTTATAATCATATCCCCAAGTCTTTTTCAGTTGAAATGAATTATTTTTACAAAAACTGTAATTTAAGTTTCAGTTAAAAGTTTTTTTAAATATAACTGTTAATATTTATGCTGCCACACTTTTATTTTTCTAATCATGTTTTCAAAACATTTTTAATTGATAAAAATATATTTAGATAAATGTAAAAAAAAAAAAATGTTTTGCTTGTATCACTTCTTTATTTAAACACACAATCATTAGTAACTTTGAAAGGCATAATCATAGCCCCAAGTCTTTTTCAATTGAAAATTAATAATTGTCAGAGAAAATGTAAATTGTGTTTCACTTAAAAGTTATATTTTAAAAAAAATTAAAGCTGTTAATGTTTAATGCTGCTTTTCTTTTTTTTTTTCTAATCATGATCTTTTATTTTTCTTTCATTCTTTTATCATTTTTCATTTTTCTAATCATGATCTTTTATCTTTCTTTAATTTTTCTAATCGTGATCTTTTATCTTTCTTTTTTTATTTTTCTAATCATGATCTTTTATCTTTCTTTCATTTTTCTAATCGTGATCTTTTTTATCTTTATTTTATTTTATTTTTTTTTTAATCATGATCTTTTATATTTCTAATTTTTCTATTCTTTACAATTATTTCTTCTTTGCAAGTTTATCCATTGTTCATAGTAGTAAAGCTAGTTTAAGATATAAAAATAATGTAAAAAGGAAAATTACAAAACCAACAACTTGGAAATATGTAGCTTTTTTTATTAGCTTAGAATTTTCGAAACTGCTGCACTTTTGCTTTTGTCTTTCATACAGATATAACACACAACTCGGCAAACATATAAAAAGAAAGAAAACAAATGGCCACAATATATGTATGACATTGACAACATGAGCAACAGCTATCGACTAAGAAAAACTATACAAAATATCGCAAATTCTCAATGGCCCAGAACTGGAATTCCTGCCATTAATTCTATTTTACACATTGACAAATACGGCTTGACATAGTATAATGCACAACATTTGCCATGAAAACATGATTTTACATAAATTAATCCGCTTTTGAAACGAGCTACTAGAACTACGTTAGAACTGACATTTTTTTTTTCTTTTTGATAAATAAGCAAGAACTGGTATCCTAGCAACGACTGGAATGTTGACTAATTAAAGGAACCATTGGGAAGAGAGGGGACTGTTTAATTTTAAATAAATTTTAATTAAATTAAAAGATTTTAAAGTCATAAATCTCGATGTATTACAAAGTTTTTTAATGCACAAATTTTATTATATTATTTCTCATCAATTAAAATTGCTTTTCAATTCATGGAAAATTCTGAAAATTTAATTCATGGAAAATTTAAAATTCATGGAAAATTTAATTCACGTAAAATTATTATTTTTTTGTTGTTAAGATTTTAAATGTATCATTACCATTTTACCTTAATTATTATTTTATTACTTTTTGCCAAATCAACTTCATTTTGAAGTTGTTTTTTTTTTTTTCCATAATCATTTTGAAATAAATCACACTAAAAATAAAATAAAGCTCAATACAATAATAAAAGAAATATATCCCACGTGAATTTTTTGATAATTTGAAGTATTTTATTTATCTTACTTTCATAAATACCTCTTATACAATACACACATTTTTATAATTCCATACAACTTTCTTTTTATATACTTTCTTCTTTTAGAATTACACAATAATAAAACACAATTCGCTACAAACATCATGCATTACAATCACAATATCTCTATTTCTGAAACTTTTTTATTACTTAAAAAAAATCACTCCATTGTTTAGTCTGTGCGACTGTTGTATTTAACACCGGGTTTTATTAACAGTGTAATAAAAAGTTTATGCAGTAAAAAAAAAAAAAAAAAAAAAAGATTATTAAACAATATCACAAAGCAAAACCAAGTTTTCATGATTTTCGATTAAATCCAGAAAGTAAATAAAATATATAACATGAAAATATAATTTTTACAAAATGGATTCATTACAAAAGTAAGAAAAATTTTTAAGAAATTTTAATTTTAATTTTGATTGGGTTTGTTTTTTCACAATTAAAATAGTGTTCAAATAACAATTAATTAAACATTGTACAACAAATCTAATTTAATGTATGACTTGAATTCATTTAAAATATAAATTTTGAAAAGGCCTTTTTTTTCAATGATAACTGACTTATTCCACTCGCATATTATTTTCATTTTCATTTCAAAGAATTTGTAATCAAAATTTTTAAAACTTATACAAAGTTTCTTCTACTTTTAAAATTAATTAATTCAAAATATATAGAATAATAACTTTTCAGCCTCATTTATATTTTAATATAAACTTTCATACATTAATTACATGCTAATTAATAATGCATAAAACTTTACTAACAAATTTATATATATTTCTGATAAAGATAATGTTAAATAACGTAAAATTAATATTTATGAAATCATTTTTAATTTATTCTTATACTATTATTTTAATCATGATGCTATTGTAATAATAAATAATCAATACGTATTAGTTCATAAAGATTGGTTAATGTATTTATGTATGCTTTAATATACATTTTTAAGTTGAAATAATATTTTTTTAAGATTTGCTTTATTAAATGATGCATATTAACTACTGTTTTATCTTGTTTGATATAAAATGAATTTGTGCAATTTAAAAGTACGATTAGTTTGTTCGTTTGTTGCGTAATTTGTACGAAATTTAGAAATGATGACTTATTTAATGGAATTTCTTCAAAATATGAAAGTTTGAACCAAAAAATAATTAGGATTTGAAGTAAAGTTACAACAGCTAATTCTTTATTTTATTTTATAAATTCAATGGAAACTAATTAAATATTAATTAGTTTCCATTGAATTTAATAACAATGATTTATTTTTATTTAAATTCATGATTACATTTCATATTTATTTTATATAAATAGTGTATTTAAATTGAGCGTAGATTTAAGAGTTTTACTTGTTGTAACAAGAATTTTTATTTCTTTTCAAATTTAATTGAATGCATTTCATTTTGGATCAAATTACAATAATAGTATTTATTACAATAATAGTATCTTCAAAAATCTGTCAAGACATTAAGAAATCAAATTAAGTTTTTCGATTATAAAAGGTAATTGTTTTGCAAGTAATTTTCTAAAGTAATTTTCTTTTCATCATCACCTTACAATTCGCGCGGAAGCAGTTTTACAAATAGTTATTAAATATTACTAAAAATAGCTTTGTCTTAAACATAGCTACATCTTTATGATACAAAAAACATTTAACTGTATCTGTTCTCTCGCGTTTTACAATACTTCGCGATGAACAGTTTATTTTATGCAGACAGGGTATTCTAAAATGTGGAGAGGCAGCAAATAATAACAATTATAATAATTATTATTAGCATATTTAATAACATTTTGCGTAATTTAAATGAAAACATTTTTATTCGAATAAATTACTTTAACAAGTTTAACATAACTTAATAAACTTAATTAATTAAATAAATAAATTAATTAACTTAGTTTGTTGTATTTTTATTTTCTATTTTTTACAATGTTTTAATAAAGTATGCTTATCATCTGATTTGTTTAGTTAAAATTTGCTTTCTATTTTATAGTACTATTTCAATGTATAACTCAAACTAGAATAACATAACATTTTGTAATATTATTTGAGGTTCACATAAAGACAACTCTTAATGACATAAAACTTTCTTAAGACTTACAAACAAAACAAAAAAAAATATTTTTTTTCTTCATCCTTAAATCAATATCTTCTAAAAACAACAACAATGCAAATCCAAATAAATAATCTAATAGAAAAAAAGAAGAAGAAGAAAAAAACTGGCACAAGTAATTCGTATTGTGGAGTGGGTTGAACTGGGAACTATGAACAGTATACATACAGCGTTATTACTATACAGTATTGCGATTTGTAGTTGCAGAGAGATTATAAATGCTGACCAAACATCGTATCAATTATATTGTAGCGTTGTATTGTCAGTTTTTCATCAGAAGTCAAATCACAGACATGCCACATCGACGAAGCGTCAGCCCTGTATTTCCAGCGTTACATCCACAAGCACATAATTAAGTCTTTTTTTTTTTGTTTTTGAGTCTCAATTCTTTGATGTCGTTCTAGCTCGTGCACATGATACGACAGACTCGCTGTTGTCTGAGGATTTCTGTTGATTGAAGCCCACATTCAGCAGCAAATTAGAATCATTGCTTTCGCCGTACTCATCTGAAAGCAGAAAAAAGTAATCATAAATTAAAGATGCACAATGAAGAATATTGCGTTGCAAACTAACAGGCATATTTTAGTGCTAAAGCTAATATTATCATTTTTATAGACATTTAACAAATTAAAAAAAAAATGCTATTAAATAGACATACATCTGAATTAGAATAGACAAATAGACATTTGTGATGTTTCTAAATAAATAGTTTAAATATACATCAGACACGTTTGAAATACTATATGAAATTATAATAAATTAGAATTAGTCACTTTATATGCAAATAATGCAGAATAGATTAAATTACTGGATATAAACAGATTACACAGAATTTCATGATTTCAAAAAGTAGTTTAAAAAATAGCAGTGGTGCCTAAAACAATGCCAAGTGGCACCAATTTTATGACTTAAAAAAATACTTTAAAATAGTAGTGGAGTCTAAAAACGCTTCTTTTATTACAATACAAATTTTTATTAGATATTTTTATGTTAAAAGTATTTACTAATAAAGAAAAAAAAAAAAAAACATTCAAAAGAAACAGATTTGATTGTTAGGCATATTTTGTTAAAAGTTTAATTATATATTACATCAGAGAAATACGAATAACTATACGAATTTAGAGTAATACGAATTTTCTTATTATTATAATTGCCCTAAAATAGTTTTTATTATTTGATCAAATCCATTGTAACTCTTTGAAATCACCATAGCAACCGAAGCATGTCAACCTTTATCATCACAGGAAAGAAAATATTTCGTGATAAAGTTTTACTATACCGAATAAACAACACAGTGATTAATGGATTCGCGTTATAAAAAATAAACACCCAAATAATCTCACTTTGGGAATTGAAAAATAGATGCGAGCCAGAGGGTTAATGCTGGCCGGTTTATTAATTCATTTGCGTGCCCATTATAGTATAAATAAATAAAAACCGGATAAGGAATGGTGCGTGGTTAAATAAGAAGGAATACTTTCTAGCAATTCTTCAATTATCGTTGGAGTCAGCTCATTTATCGCGAAAATCTAGGCTTGTGCACCGGTTATGCATCCATTTGCATAAATATAACTATCAGAACCCATTAAGGGTTAACAAAGTTGCCCAATCGTGATTCTAATGGTTTATGCTAGAAGATGACGTTGTTGTTGAAACAAAGGGTTCGTTATATAAAGTGATAGTTGGGGATAAAAGAAAATGACTTTGTTTACATTATACTCTTTTTTCTTTTTAATACGATTTTATTAGCTTCACTTGTATGTTTGTATGTATGTATGTATGTATATATGTATGTATGTATGTATGTATGTAACTGACTTTTCTCCTGGAGATCTGTTTCTCCTCATATACACTATTTAAGCTGCAAAGAAACATTTACAGGCATCTTTCAGAAAGAAAAACAGTTGATTCTTTTTAATACGCTTTTATATTAGTCTCTTTGGGATCGATTTTGCCCTACTTTAAGCGATCCGATTTAATTTAAACGTTGTAGACTTATCAAGGACCGACGATAATAAAATAGTTTGATAAGTTTATTATCTCATCATGATTAGGATCGCCAGGATTAGAGATTTTATTTTAACTTATGAAGAGCAATTTAACCCATGTAGAAAGAAAGTATTCAGTAAAGACATTCAAACCTACGTGGGACAGTGGCACAACGGACTATTCGCATTTAGACTTTGTTTTACTCACAATTACGTTATTGTAAGAACTATAGTTCCAGTCCTCCGTACCGGGACCTCATTTAAACATTATAGTTTAAAAACACCTCAAAACATGCTTTTAGAGTTAATCAAACTAAAAAGTAAAAAATAAATGAATAGTTTAAAAACTAAAAAAACACGCTTTTAGAGTGAATCAAACTAAAAAGTAAAAAATAAATTAATAGTTTAAAAAACTAAAAAGCACGCTTTTAGAGTTAATCAAACTAAAAAGTAAAAAATAATTGTTAACATAAGAATAAAATGACTGACGAGAAAAGGAATGTCACTGTTCTAAAAGCGTGGGGTGCTTTGCATGACATTAAACTAACTCTGCATTTCGGAATGAAACTAGTGACTAAACTATGCCACTATATGCCATAATATTAGTATTATGCCATATATGATGATGAATTAGTATCAAGATTTGCTGATTATTGGATACTATTTGAAATATTATGCCATTATATGCCATAATATTAATATTATGCCATATATGATGATGAATTAGTATCAAGATTTGCTGATTATTGGATGCCATTTGAAATATTATGCCATTAAATGCCATTTATTTTATCACAATATTTATTTAAAAATAATAATAATTTACTTGAAAATAATAATAATTTACTTGAAAATAATAATAATTTACTTGAAAATAATAATAATTTACTTGAAAATAATAATAATTTAAAAACTAGCACACCATGCTCAAACTTACAATTTAAATTTAAAAGTTTGCTGAATTGGTATCAACAGTGTGCTGAATATTAAATGTATCTTGAAATATTTATCACAATATGAATTATACAGCATTTTGAATTAGTTCAACAATGTTGAATATTTCTTAAAATTAATGCGTTAATTGCAATTGCTATGTTAAATATTTTAAGTAAATGTCCCAAATTTGATGAATAAAATTAAAAGACAAGAATGAAAATTAATTAGAATCTTGATATATTTGTATTGTAGTTCAGAAGATGTGCAAATATATTTAAGTAAAATGAAGAAGAAAATACTTAAATATACATTTCCTCTATTAGAAAAAATTTAGAAATTCGTTTCTCTTTTTCTCGAAATACATACACGATTTCTAAATCTATAAAAATGAATTCAAAATTTAATAAAAATCAATTCTAAATTTACTAAAAATCAATTCTAAATTGAAAATCTTTAATAATACAAACTGGGTAATGTAAACTGTTTTTTTTTTTTTTTTTTTTTTAAGTATGTGAAGACATTTTAACTAGCAATTTATAACTCGCATCAAAAACAAAAATGATTTATTATTTTTTTTCACTACAGGCTCTTTACCAATTCTGATATGAAAGAAATGTCCCTTGGTTTCCTGTTTACGTCCCGAATAGAGAATGGTTATAAATCTACATTTACTCATTAGTCTCTTATCTGAATAAATAGTTGCACCCATTTTCAAAATCAGTTTCAACATTCTTCAACAACATTCATAAAATCAGCTGTTAACGTTTCTCAAAACATTCTTCTCGGTCAATTGAACCAAATATTGTGCTGCCCTCTATTGGTTACATCCTAAAATAATTTTTTTTTTTTTTTGCAAAAGTTTTAAAACTTTTTATAGTTCAACAATTTTTTTGAAAAGAATAGTAATATGAAAATTGACATCGCAAATGATGTTAAATTATTTACACGAACGGACAAAAGAAAATTGTTTACAAATTGAAATATGTAAATTATATATATATATATATATATATATATTTAAAGTGTTTTTTAAACAAATTAAAGGATGTTTATTTTTGAACTACTCCCTTGCGTGATTTTATTGTTAAGAGAATATAATGAGGCAAGAATTTCATTTATTAGAATTCAAGAGCAATTTAAATAATCCAACTTCAGCAAGAATAGGTGGAAATAGTTCTTGGGAAAGGATTCACCTTTAAACAAGTTCTCTTTCACATTTTTTTTTTTTTTTTTCTTAAACGTTTTTAATATGACTATTTATGAATGTCAAGGTTTAAAATAAATAATAATAATAACAAAAATTTAAAATTCTTTCATCCGAATCATTCAAGACGTTTAAAGCTGTGATGAATTGCTTATGATAGATTTTTTGTTGTTGTTTTTGTAGCACATACGTTTCCAACTTTTAAACTGGATCTTTTGTGAAATAACTTTTTTTTACGTTTCCAATTTTTAAATAGGATTTTTTTGTGAAATAACTTTTTTTTACGTTTCCAACTTTTAAACTGGATCTTTCGAGAAACAACTTAATAATAATGTGTTAATTACAATTGTAATTGTAATTGTTAATACAATTGTAATTGACAATGTACGTGTAGTGTTTACGTTTCCAACTTTTAAAGTGGGTTTTTGAGAAATAACTTTTTTAAAGTTTAGAACTTTTTTAAAAGTTTCCAACTTTTATATTTGATCTTTTGTGAAATAGCTTTTTTTTTTAAAGTTTCCAACTTTTATATTTGATCTTTTGTGAAATAGCGTTTTCAAAGTTTCCAACTTTTATATTTGATCTTTTGTGAAATAACTTTTTTTTGCGTTTTCAAATTTTAAACTGGGTCGTTTTGAAATAACTTTTTTTTTTTTACGTTTTCAACTTTTAAACTGGATGGTTTGTGAAATAATTTTTTTTACATTTCAAATAAAATTAAAAGATCGTAAGTGATAGCAAAAAAAAAAAAAAAAAAAAACGACTTTGGACACAAAAAAATAGTAAACAATTATAAAATTAAGTTGTTCTAAAAAATTCAAAGAATTGTTATACATTAAGATTTGTTATTGGTTAGAACAATAAAAAAAAAAAAAAAAAAAATCAAACTAGTGTTTTTATCAGCATAAGCATTGATTAAAATTTAAGGAATAGAATAAAGATTGATCATCCAATCCATACTATTATTTCCGTTCTTAATAATAATAAGAATTTAAAATTTAATTTAATTTAATTCAAGGTTATAAAGCATAAGTCAAGGTTGCTTTGAAAATTGAATTAAGCGCATAACTTTTATTTATGAGATATATAAAGGACGAATGTTTATTTAAAATATTACGCATTTATTGAAATCGATAATGTATAGTAATGACAGATCCGTTTCTCCTGTTGAAAATGATGACTCAGAAACTGATGCATAATAATGATTGACAAATGTACGAGTATAATTACATGTGGATGACGACGTGTTCTTTGAAATGACTAATGTATGGATTCAGAAGCAAGGACGTGCATTTAATGTAATTCAATTGTGAATTAATATATAATTAGGTCATAGCAATTTAAATTGTTTTATGCAGCTGTAATTTAAAAAAAAAAATATGTTGAGGCAAAGTATTTGATTTAAATCTAGAATGCACAGACCTCAGCAAGTCCATTTTACTTAAAAAAATATAATTGTAATTGTTTTTTTTTTTTTTTTTTGAATATTTTGATTAAAGGTTACAATGGAGAACGTGATGCGGTTTCAGTTTGCTTAAAAATAATAAACACTTAAATATCAGAAATATATTTTAGCCAATGTTTTTTAATTCATTATAGAGTTAAAAAATACTTGTAGTCCAGTAACAACGTGCGTAGTCAGCGTGCAGGTGGACTGAGGTTCAAATCCGCTAGTGACATTGGTGCAACCACTGCTTTCAGAAACGAGGAAACTCAATGAAGACTGTAACAATGTATGTAAAACCGTCTAGCTATAGTCAGGCTTCCTGGAGGGAGTTTACTAGGTTTTCTCCATTACAACAATCAAATGCGGCCCAGTTATGGCTAGAAGCCCTCCCGGAAGGCATTATCCTTTCCTCAATACCCGTCAGTGGTATGTTCATGGTATTGACGTTCCAACCCCACCTTTCTAACTGGTAAGGGCTTACATAGCCCTAGGTATGGGGTGATAAGTGGGCAAAAAGATCGGAACCTTTGCCTAACTCCTTTCGATAGGATATCAGTGGTATATATGAGGCATTATCCTTTCCTCAATACCCGTCAGTAGTGTCTCATGGTACACACGAGGCCCACTGACGTTCCACCCACACCTTTCTAACTGGTAAGGGCTTACATAGCCCTAGGTATGGGGTGATAAGTGGGCAAAAGATCGGAACCTTTGCCTAACTCCTTTCGATAGGATATCAGTGGTATATATGAGGTCCACCGATATTCCACCCACGCTTTTCTTACTGGTAAAGGCTTATATAGCCCAAGGTATGAGGTGAGGAGAGGGAGAAAGGATCAGAACCTTTAAGTCCCGTCGGTAGGATGTCCGTGGCATACATGAGGCCCACCGGTCCACCTACACCTTCCTAACTGGTAAGGGCTTACATAGCCCTAGGTACAAAAAGATCCACGCTTAATTCCTTTCGATTATCAGTGGTAAAGGTCCACCGATATTCCACCAAAGGCTTATAGCTCAAGGTATGAGGTGAGGAGAGGGAGAAAGGATCAGAACCTTTAAGTCCCGTCGGTAGGATGTTCGTGGTATACATGAGGCCCACCGATGTTCCACCGACACCTTCCTAACTGGTAAGGGCTTACGTAGTCCCAGGTGCGCGATGAGACATGGGAATATAGATTAGTAGATTAAAACCTTTGTCTAAAGCCTGCTACGCTGGATTCAAGATCCCTATTTACGCTATTTATTGTAAAACATCTATTCCGTTTTTAAAATTGTGCTGAACCATTTAGATGTAGCTGTTTCTACATAACACATTAAAAACCGCAAGCATGTTTGCGAACAAACAACATTTGTTGTACACATGAATATTCATATAAATATGAATTTGTTTGTCAATATTCACATGAATATGAATAATGACAAATATTTGTTGTATATATGAGGAGAAAAAATTGTAAATAAAAAATCACTTGACTCATCTTTTTCACGTTTTATAATTATAAAAATTGGACCAAATATTACGACACTTTCTTATTGTTTATTATACGTAAAGAAAAAAATATTGTAAAATTATTTTTAAGTGTGTGTGTGAATTTGCATTCAAGCTGCAATGAATAATTGACGGCCGGTACTGAATATGTAGACCGGCTAATAAATAAATTTTAAATATTATATGTTGATATTTCCGATAAAAAAAAAAATACGAGAAAAATTGCTACTTATAAGCAATTAAAACCAGTACAGAATTTAAATATCTATCGATATTTATAAAAATAAATAAATAAAGCTACGATTATCTATCATGGCGCACATAGGAAATTGTGACAGCACTATTCGAAGCTCTTTAAAAGGTAGCTGTATCGGAAAGAGCGACAGAGGAGAAGAAAACCAGACTGTCCATCACTATCAAACCAGACGTCTGAAAAAGCGTTTTTATCCGATCAAAACGAGACAGTCGTGAAATCGGGTGACCTTCCTTCGCAACGCGGGTGAGGCGCGAAACTAAACTAATATGTATTTATGTCAATTCGGAAAAAATATTTCAGTTTTTTAAAAGAATGAAACGAGATTGTTACCGGTGTGCCCACTTACTTCTTCGAATCCCAGTTCCTTTTTGTGCGAATTCATACGGAACTCGGAACGACACGATTATTTACTTTTACTGGAAATAACTATCAAATTAAATAGCTACGATTTGTCTACTTTTTTTTTTAAATAGATGTTTGTTTATTTTTGATAATGAAAGTCGAAAAATGGGAGACTTGGGATCAAAATTGTTTCTGCGAATGGCTTGACGAAGCAATTGCGGGGAAGTTCTATTAAACCCGCTATTTTGTCCATGTCGATTCGTGGAAAATAAAATAACATGTTATTTGGTGGTATTCATTTTTTTCTTTTGTTATCTCTCTCTTCTACTGAGAAGAAACATCATTATTATTTTCGTCCTTCGTCTTTTTTTTTTTATTTATTTATTTATTTAAAAAAATAATGTTGCTAAAAGATGAGGTCATAGAAATTCTTTTACACAGTAATAAATAATATGATCTTAAAAAAATTTTATTTTATTTAAAAAAAAATAAATCTAATCAATTCGGTTACAAATGAATAAAAAGATTGTTTTGATTTGTCGCTCTACGGTCATTTTGAGCACACTTAAGTTAATTAGACCAAGATCTGCAGCTTAACGTGGATTCCAAACCACTGACAAACATCCATGCCAGAATTCAAACCTTAAGTCTGTGGTGCCAAAGGACAGAGAGCTACCCAATTGGCCAACAAGCCACTAATGAATTAATAGAAGAAAAATTACTCTCATTAATCAATATTCAAAATGGATAAAAATATTTCTTGAAATTTTTTTAATAGCTCATTAAAAAATATAAGTGTTATGGCCTGATTTTGTAAATTTAAGCCCTGATGGCCAATTAGCTAGCGCTCTAGCTTTTGCTACCACAGACTTAAGGTTCGAATAATGGCGCATGGATGTTTGTCAAATGGTTCGGAATCCACGTTAAACTGTAGATCTTGGTCTAGTTAACTTAAGTGTGCTAAAAACGACAGTAGAGCGACAAAGCAAACTTCAAGCCCGCCTTTGGAACCCCAGGCTTCAGGCTTTATTAATTTAAATTTCTAATTTAAAAAAAAAAAATTTCAAACATTTTCACATGGTATTCAGATATAAGTTATTAAAAAAATTTTTTAATCTTTAAAAATACAGTTTTTTTTTTCCCGGCCCATCCGTTTTTCTATTACGTTTTAATTACAAAAAATAATTAAAATATGACCCTAATTATTTTAAAGAATAATAATTATTAAAATATTTTTGAGGTATATAATTAATGGCAATAATGAATGATATGATCTTAATCCATCAGTTATTAAAAAATTTCAAAAAATGTGTACACATTTTGATGAGATTAGTTTTAAAAATGCTCATTTTTCTTTTTTTAAATTAATTTGTAGACGAATTGATTAGATTTATTTTTTTAATAATTTAAATTTCTAGTTTAGGAAAAATAAAAAAAAATTTTTGCAGACATTTTCATATAGTATTTCAGCTTAAAATTAATGAAAATATTTTTAATCTCAGAAAATCGTGTTTTGTTTTTCTAGTGCGTTAAAATTGCAAAAAAAAAATAACAATTAAAACGTGTCTATAATTATTTTTAATGAATACTAATTATTCAAATATTTTATTAAAGTATATAATTAAAAAAATAATAAATATTATTTATTATTCATAAGATAAACAAATTCGTGTAATTCTACAGTTTCAAACTCAAATGTTCAAACGCTTTTAGAGCTTTAATCTTGAAAACTTAATAGAAAATTCCAAAATAATATAAATATATATTGTTTCCACTGTACATAATTTATGCACGAAAAGTTTTATTTTGAAAAAGGAACAATTCAAATAAATATTATTCTAAGCAAAAACTTAGAAACTTTTTTTTTTTTTTTTTTTTTGTTTACTAAGAGCAAAATTGTGATAAATGTGATGAGTATAGCCACGCTAATTTTCATAAAATGTTAAAATAAATATTTTTCGTCGCCAGTTTTGAGAATGTTTTTTTTTTTTTAATTCGAGAAGGAAGAATGAGGATGTGACGTGAAGTGAAGTAAACTATTTCTCCGCACATGTGATTTCCTTGCATTCTAATTACTTAAAGGAAGTCTTATTATGGAACATCCTCCATTGTTGAAAAATGTTCGATTTAGCAACTTATAATTGCTCGCTTATTTTAACCTTCACTAATATCTTGATTTCCTGTCTGTATGAATGAAATTCGTAGTTTTATTTATTTTTAATTAATAAAACCAAGTGAATGAATTTCCTAAGACATTTATTGCTCAATACAACGTTTATAATTTTTCGAAGTGTGAAAAGCATAACCAAAAGTTGCTTCTAATAATAATGATTTTTTTATTGCAAAATATATTTAATTGAAATGAAATAACGTGTAATCGAGTTAATATTTACTATATTCAGCAGAAAATAGTAAAACTAATACTAATAGATATAGTAGAATAGTAGATCGTAAATAAATAGAATAGAAAATAATAGGACTAATACTATTAGATATAAATAAATAAATAGATCAGAAAATAGTAGGATTAATACTAATAAATATAGTAGAATAGATCAGAAAATAGTAGAACTGATACTAATATATATAGTAGAATAGTAGATCATAAATAAATAGAAAAGAAAAACAATAGGACTAATACTAATAGATATAGTAGAATAGTAGATCGTAAATAAATAGAAAAGAAAATAATAGAACTAATACCAATATATATAGTAGAATAGTAAATCGTGAATGAATAGATCATAAAATAGTAGAACTAACACCAATATACATAGTATAATAGTAGATTGTAAATAAATAGATCATTAGTAGGATTAATAGCTGTTGTGGATAACTGTAAATACAAAATAATTTTAATAAATTTAATTAAAAAAGGCAACTTTTTTTAAATTTTGAATATTTTTACAGCAATGATTTTAAAATGCAATGGAATAACCATTCAATCAGAACGAAAACAAACATTAACTTTTGTCTTATGAATATTTTCTCTAGTGAATTAAAAGCAGTAATTGTACATAAACAAAAAATAACGAAATGAGATTTTCTTTTCATTTGTTAATTCGAATAATTTTCTACACAATATTATATTATATTATATATTTTAATTTTAGTTTTATAATATATTTAATATATTATAGTTTGAATTTTATGTTATATATTAACTTATTTAATGGTGAAAATAATTACAATTTTTCTGTTTCTGCTGCGATTCAAATTACATTTAAACAGCTGTTGGTTTATTCTTTTTAGTTCTGGAAAAGTAAAGCACTATGTCTAAAGAAGAACTGCAATGGTTTTAAATGAGAGGTCAATTGAATTCAGTTTAAAATACAACATTTCACATCATATTCAATGCACTGAGAAAGATAATGAAGAAGAATAGCAAGTATGGGAGCAAGAGCTAAATAATCAGTCATGTAGAACGAGCTCCACATGCCAGTGTAGTGTTAATATTAGCTAATTATTCATCAAAGCTTGATCGTTATTCAAATACGATGCATATCCAAGCTTTTAATAAAAAATATCTACGGAATTCGCATAGTTTTCAGGTCATTTAGGGCTCATTTAAATAAAAAAAATATCCTTATTTATTTTCTGCTCAGTGTTAAGAATTGCATTGATTCGATATTGAAGTTTTAAATTTAATTTTTTTCCAGCTAAACTACCCAGATGTAACTTTTTTTCCACGGTATTTTATAAGAAGGAAACATGAAATAAAAATATAGAAATATCCTTTTTAAAGTTTTGTCATCTATGCTTTTTGTGGGAATTGCTATTTCCGTTTTGATATATATCTTAATAAAAACCATATCGCATGTTTTTTAAAAATATTTTTATTGGTAATTTATATATTTTTTAAAAGCTACTTTTTGTTAGCGGTATTTTCCGCGTTCAAAGGATACTATTAATTCAAAAATAAATTTCGATGAAAATAAAATAAAAATATTTATTGTATATATAAATAGTTAAAATATAAAATAATATAATCTTAATAATATTCATTATAATTATGATATTGATATTAATATTAATATATTAGTAATATTAGTAATAAATATTAATAAATAAATATTTATTATAAATATATTTTATCATAAATCTGAAATTAAAAAATATTAACAGATATTATTTGGGAAAATATAGTTGGATTTATTTTAGAAATTATTTAAGGACGAAAATATTCGTTAATTATTAAAGAATTATTCTCTTTTCACAATATTTAACATTATTCGTAACCTGAGAAAATTTTCCTTTAAGTACTTTTTTTAACAATTTAGTTAATTTCTAATATTTACTAGTTTTTTTAATATTTAGTTGTTTCTGTTATTTTAGTTAAATATATTATGATAACCATATCATTTAATCATCAATAGGGTGGCATATATTACATTTTACATGTAATAATATAAAATTGTATTGTTAATAGTTTTAATAATAATTAATAATTTATAATAATAGTTAACAGTTTTAATAATGATTAATATTATATTATTAATAATTACAACAATTTAATATTGTTGTAATGGATAATAAATCTAAGTCATATGTTTTTTTTTTAACTTTACAAATTTCAAGATCATATTCTATATCCTCTTATGTAAAAAAAGCTTTAAAAAATATTTAGCAAAATAACATGTACATAGTTAACAGCTAAAAATATAAACATCTTTCGTCGATCTATTTACAATGTTATCTTAATCTGAAAAAAAATTACATAAAAATGTTTCTCTATATTTTTTTGCAAAATTAAATTTAAGAAATTAAGTCATTTAAATATGTCCTGTGAAAATAAATGAATTAATTTTTTGGTAAAAAGAATTTTAACTTCATTAAATACAATTCACTCAGTAAATTATATATTTTATCAACATTAATTAATTTTTTTCTCGTTTTATTTAAAAATAACAATATGTGAAAAAAAAGTACTGAGAAATCACCTAATATTAATGCAACGATAAATTACCTAACAAAATGTTAATTTAAATTTTTATGCTAGTCGTATATTAAATTCAAATCTAAAAATGAAACAGATGGCTTTTTATCTTTATATAGTTTGATTTAAATTTCCTATGCATTTACAATAAACCCATTCAGCGTTAAAAGCCACCTAACAATAACGTTAATCTTGTGACATTGATCTTTTAAAATTAGGCCAAAAACACCAGCACTTTGAAATTCACAGAACACCCAAATGACTCTCACAAACCAAATCCGTCCTTCCAAACTTTTTCCAATGACACTTAGAAATAACATTTGAAAATATAAAACATTACAATGAATTATTTTGTCCCTATCCAGATTGCTAGAGAGAAAAGAGAAATAAATAAAAATAAAAGGATAGCTATTTAACTTAATTCCCGAGAGAAAATGATGGATCCCTTTAGATTTTCCTAAACATTCAATACAATGAAATTCTTTAAAAAGTGGGTCACTTTTTTTTTTTTAAAAAATACAAAACAGTATTTACCTAAATGATTGCTTAGAAAGTAAGACCTACAATTTTTTTTTTAAAAATAGATCCGCTTTTATTTCCCTCCCTATCTAACTACCCTGGGTAATATTCATTTTATTTTTGAATAACAAAATTTAGCTTGAAACACATCCTTTTTCCAAGTTAAAGTCCTTAAAGGGAAAAAATTAATAACAATGCTGTGTTGTTTCGATTCAAGTGAAAAGAAACTCGCTATGGTGTTTTTTTTTTTTTTTTTTTTTTTTAGTTCTCCCATTCTTTCCATAAACAAAATGAGTGACGGGGTTGTGTTTTAAAGGGAGAGAGATGATGCACAAAGATCACTGAATCGTGCATTATTAAGCAAATATTTGGAGGGGTGACCGCCTGTAATACTGTTTATCCAGGAACCAAAACCTGTCGGCATTTAGCGGAGAAAACGCTCAGCTATGAAGGTTTCGTCCTTGGCCAAACGCGGAAGACGGATTATCAGACGAGGGAGTGTATATTCATTCTTTACCGCAAGCGTTTGTAAACAAAGATTTGGCGATCGCCAAGCAAAGACCTCTCTCACTATAAACGGAAAAGATTAATTTTATCGATATGAAATTTTTAAACTTGATAACAAAATATGTGGTTGTATTTTTACATTAAACAAATACGCATCTTTAAAAAAAAAAGAAGAGATTATCAAATTTTATGGATATTAATTATATTATAGAACAGGGGTGGCCAAGCCAAATGAACTTTGGAAATACATCCTACCTCAGCGGTATATAAAATTATTTAACAACATATTTGATTTAGAACCATAATAGAGACTTCTTTGGAGTGAAAATTGAAACATAATGATAGTGATGAGTTATTATTATAGTGTTTACTTTTATACTTACATGAAAACATAGATAATATAATAATAAGGATACTAAACGCACACTGTAAAGAAATATATAACATTAAAAATGAAATATAAAAAACATATGAATATAAACGAAATAAAAATATGAAATCATTTAAAAACATTTATTTTACTAGTGCGATGTTTATTTCACCATTCATCATGAGTTCGCAGAATATAGTTTAATTATTAATTATAAACAAATAAAGTATTTTTTAATGCATTGGTTTTCACTACTTTGGCCGTTATAAAATAAATATATTTTGTAAAAATGTGATAAATCTCAATGGGCCCTCAAAATGCAAGGCGGGCCGCGGGTTACTATCCCTGCTATAGCAGAACAGTGGAACGACAACAAATTCTGAGTAAAATTATTTAAAAATAATTCTAAAAACTAGTATAAAAGTTGTAGATAATTCACAGTAAAACGGATATCCTTTTAACATTAACTAAATGCTATTTTGTCACGATTTTATTCCTAAATTGTGGAAAAAAATACCTGGTCATTTCAATAATGGGTTTAAAATTTTAATTAGCGTGAGAAAGTTATGCGGTCATAAAGAATGCAGTTGCAGTCATGGTTAAAAAAATAACTGAATTTAAATATACTTAATTCTTTTTAAAGTTAATAATAAAATATGCGCAGAATTAGAAAAATATGCACTTTTTAGAAAAGGTTAAAAAAAAAAAAAAGCTCATTATAAAATTTTATTTATATTAATTATATTATAGAACAGTAGAACGAAACCCAGTTCTGAGTAAAAAGAAAATAAAAATAATTCTCAAAAACTGTAAAAATAGCATAAAAGTTGTAGATAATTCTCAGCAAAACGGATATCCTTTTTTAAAATAAACTAATTGCTTTTTTTGTCACAATTTTAAAACTAAACGAAAAAAAAAAATTATAACTATTCCAATAATGGGTTTAAAATTTTAATTAGCGTTAGAAAATTATGCGTCATAAAGAATGCAGTTGCAGTCATGGTTAAAAAAAAAAACTGAATTTAAATATACTTAAAAATTTTTCGTATATTTTATTTCCAAAGAAGAAAAATATATTGTTTGTAAAGATCGGTGAAAGATTTGGATATAATGTATATTTATTAGTATACTTGCCGGGGGGACGGATGGCCGAATGGCCAGCGCTCTGGCGTTAGTACCACAGGTATCGGGTTCAAATCCCGACTTTGCCCATGGGTGTTGTAGTGTTTCGAATCCACTTTAAACTGTAGGTCCCAGTCCTAATAGGAGCGCTGCGGGGGCATTGTTACTCCGCGTCCGTAGCTTACCATTACCATCATGTTACACGCGCCCCTGGGTAATGCAAAGTGAGTAACATCGGTGCAGCCCTTATGGGAAAGATCACGGTCTACTTGCCAGCTGCATAGAAGAAAAAAAAAAAAAGTATACTTGCCTGATTTTTTTTTTTCACTTTTTTTTTTTTTGACTACATTTTTTAGTTAACGTAAATAACAAACTTTAAATTTAATTTGAAATTAGGAATTCTAATTTAAAAAAAAAACCCCTTAAAGATATAAATAGTGCATTAAAATTGTAAATTATTCATTTTAAGTGGGGAAAAAATGAATTCAGGTCTACAGGTTTTATTTTTTTTTTTAATGTTATCAAATCATTTATATTTGAATAAACTTATTTACATAAAATTAAGTTTATTTCTCTACAAAGAAATTATTAATAACGATTATTTTTCCTAGAACTTTTTTTTTTTTTTTTTTTAAATGTTCAAATCTTTCATTTTTGTATCTCATATTATGTTATTTAATATAAGAATCTTACAATTGGACTTTTTTTCCCACTAGATTAAAATTCAATATATAGCGAAATTTTTGTATAAGGTTATGAAAACATTTGGATTCTTAACTATAATACGATTAAGACCTTGAAATAAAGCAAAGAATATGGTACATTAAAGATCCTTAATAATTTATTTTTGTTTATTTCTGTTACGAAATTTAAACAACGCGAAAGTGATAACTTAAAACAAATAGAGACCTTATGCTTTTTAAACATGTCATGGTTGAAAACAAGTGTCACAAGGACAGTGAGTTTTCGAGTGGTAAAAATTTCTCCTGTAAATATTCTCCGTCATCAATTTTATTTGGTCAATGCATTGATTTTTAATAGTTTAACCTTTTCTTTCTTTCTTACTTTGAAAAAGTTTAAGAAAAATTAAAATAATAATAATAATAGCCTCTTACGTCTACTTGTTTATTATGAATTATGATTATCAATATTTTTATAGTGTGTTATGTAAGTGATGTATTTTTGAAGTTTTGAAATAATGTAATTACTTAAGGAACATTTTATTAGGTTTGGTTTGTCGCTCCACGGTCATCTTGTGCACACTAGGGCTAAACAGACCGGGGCCTACAGTTTAAAGTGGATTTTGAACCACTCACAAATATCCATGCCACCGCCAGGATTCGAACCTGAAGCCTGGAATACCAAAAGTCAGAGCACTTTATTAGGTAAAAGTTTTAAATAATAAAAACATGAAGTTTCGTTTAATTAATCAACAAACAAACATGCAACATCAATAAAAAGCATAAATTAATATTTAAAAATCAATCACATTTTTTTCGAACTTTATTTAATGAATCAAAATGTTTTCGTTTTTTTTTTATCAAATTGCTATCATTAAAAAAATCTGTTCGGAATGAAGATATTTATTTAATACACAATATTAAGCTAGTTATTCATTTCATCGTATTTTGAAAAGTTATGAAATTTTTATCGAGAAGAGAATTTTTTTCTTCCTGATTTATTTAATGTATCAAAATGTTTATATATATATATATATATCAAATTGCAATCATTAAAAAAGTCTGTTCGAAATGAAATTAATCTCTTATTAATTTGTTAGTTATTCATTTCAATCGCATTTTGAAAAGTTATGAAACTTTTATGGAGAAGAGAAAAAGAAAATCTTCCATAAGATAATTTTTTTTTTTCTTGTCTCTTTTGCACCTTAAATAAAAAAACAGAATTTTTATTTAAGGTTTTTGAAAAACAGAAACAGAAATTTTTCTTTCCCATACGAGAAACGAAAAAAAAGCACCAGAAAAAGGCGCTAAAAAGCGACTACTCGCCTCCGTTTATCGATCTTTTGGCAACGTCACCTTGGAGTTTCTGGCAACCCTATTTTTGAGACATCTATGTCTCGTTAATATGGCGATAGCCCCTCAGTCTCAAATCCGCAGACAAGTCAATGACAAATAGTAACTTTTTGTGACGGTTTTTGTGCGTACTTTGGAAGGCACGGGTGGACAAACAGTTTTTTTTTTTTTTTTACCTCATAAAATTTCACAATTTTTTGTTCAAATTTAATTTATACAGTTCCATTTATTTATCTTTGCTGTTTAACTAAGTCGGTTTAGGTGTGACAAAATTCAGTTTAGAAGTAAACAAATGTGAAATTACTAAATATTACTTTAAGAATAAACAACGAATTGCTTTTAAAATACATACGTATATTTTTTTTTTCTCATCAGTAATATAACTATTTTTTTAAAAAAAATATTTCTCTTATGAAATTATGCAATGTTTAGATAATAAAAACGTAATTTTGAGATTTTTTTACCTTGAATTAATATCGTAAATATGTTATTTCTTTTTTTCTAAAACATGTTTGATCGGTAATGTTGAGAAATTTATTTTAAATCTTGCGAAATAATGTTTATATTCCTTTATTATTATTATTTTTTAATTTAGTAAATGTTACAGTATCTACTAAATTTTGATCAGTTGCATACTTTTTTAGCGTATTATGAAAGGACTATATTTATTATACGCATATTAATTAATTAATTTAGCAAACATAAATATAAACATTTTTTTCTAAAATAAGCTGATTTTTTATTTTTAAGCCAATTACTTATTATATATTATCAAATACTATAGTTACTAATATATTAAACATTTTAATTTTAAACCAATTACTATATAATAATTATATTTTATTATTATTATATATATATATATATATATATTTCGTTTTTTATTTTCCGCTTTCACATTAAAGGATATAATTAAAAATAGTTTTATTTTTTAAAATAGTCAATTTTCTAATCATTCCCTTAAAACTTGTATAAATAAAATCGATAGTCAAACGTTTGCTTTAAACATTCTAATAGTTTAAACTCCCCCTCATCGATTATACGTGAAAAATAATTCGTGAAACATTTACGGAAGAATCTGTTCGTAGTTCCAAATAACCTCAACAGATGGCAGTAAAAGTCTTTCTATGAACTACCAGGAAATGCTTGTTTTTTTCCTTGCAAATAATTAGGTTAACAACGAAAGCAAATGATTTCGATACGTATTTTGTATTGTAAGGGAAAAAATACAAACATTCATCAAAATTACAAAGATAATATTCTATAGATTTCTATATGTTTAAATATAGATGTCTTAATGATGTTTTTATTCAATATCTATGCACTAAATTTCTACATAATTACAGAAACTCCCATTGCAATAATGAGAAACTAATAAAAATACGTTTTTAAAAATTTGTTAAGAAATATGAGTATTTAAAATTCTACAAATATTTACATAAATATTTTATAAAAATATAACGAGTATTTATTACAAATTTTTTTTTTTTTAATTTAAAAGAGGAAAAAGAAAGAAAATGGAGCATTGAATAAAAATTTTGAAAATGATATTTTGTTACAAATTAAATTTTCAATAAAATAATTGTGCATTTAAAATATTATGTATGCGTAATTAAACATTGTGATATGAAAATATTTCGCATTTGTATTTTTACTGAATAACAGATTACAATAGGGAAAAAATAAATAAAGTAGAGAAAGGAGTTTAGGTACTTACGTATTAACGGTACCTTGGCGACAGTTGCGCAAATAAAGAGCACACGCGCCAACCGCAGCTAAAGATTTGGCGCCAATCTACACTTAAAATTTTTGTTCCGAATAATAAAATAGATATGAAACACTTCATTTAAAATCAAAACGCTTTCAAAAATATTTTTATTTCAAATAATAAAGATTGGCGACACTTAAAAACCGCCAAGTATGTCGGCAAGGTACCGTTAATACGTAAGTACCGGATTTTGAAATACCATGAAAGGCATTATGAAAGTGACTTAAGCGTAAAGATAAAACAGACAAGTCCTTTTTTATGATAAGAATTTGAGGTATTTGAAATAGTAATACAATGTTAAAAATTTTTAACAATTTGTATGTTAACTTTCAACACTTATTTTTTTAACTTACAACAATTATTACTTGAAAAATATCAATTCAAAGTAAAAATCTTTCATGACACAGTAACAATTTTTCTTATATTAAAAAAAAAAAAAAAAAATTTTTTCATAATCTTAATAGTTAGTCTATATAATAAGTATATCTTTAAGTGCAATCTGCATAATGAGATAATTTGTATTTTATAGTCGTAAAAATCGAAATTTTTAGCGTTAAAGTAATATTAATATTAAGGTTGATGTTAATACTACTATACTATAGTATAATCTATATAATGAGATAATTTGTATTTATTAGTCATAAAATCAAAATTGTTAGCATTAAAGTTATATTATTATGGTTGATACTAATACTTATTTGAGCAACAGCTTGTAAAAAGAAATTAAAGAATTATATATAAATTTCATAATTTTATTCATTTTGATCCTATATTTAGATTAAAATTAAAGTTACTCATCTATTAACTAATAAAAATCAGGTTTCCAATTTTGTTTATCATACATAACTGTAGATCAAAAACATTGTCCTATATATTGATTAAACAAAAGATATTTGATTGATTATAACATTTATTTCTAAGCAAACCAATATTTAATTTTTGATTTTGTTTTCCACTTATTAATAACTATTTGACATGCATGATTGCCTCAAATAAAAACAAGGTTCAACTAATACGGTTATGCTATTCTAGCCTTATATGCAACCTTCGTTTCTGAAAAAATTGTGTAATGATAGTTTAGTTCTAACGCATGGCACTTTGTCGAAAGAAAAGAACCTCGTTTTGTTTTATTGCTCAATATGGTTTTTTTTTGGAAATGCAACATTTTGTATTCCGTTTGTGAGGTTATAATGTGAGATCGCTTTCTTTACAGTAAAATAAAAGTTGTTATCGAATTTCGTTTCATTTTAGTGTTTATAAATTTGGTAGTTTTAAAATTGTCGTAAGAAGGCTACGTTTTATTTTATTTATTATTATTAAATAGGTAAATAAAGTAGATTGTTTTTACTATTATTATTTAAATTTTAGATAATGGTTAAATAATAAAACTTGAACTATTTTTAAGATAAAAAGAAATAATTTATAAGAACAAATGTTTTTTTCATTCATATTATTATACATTTATTTTATATGAGCATGAATTACATTTTTATATATATTTTTGTCAATAAAATATTTTTGGATATTTTAGGTCAATTGTGTAATAAAATAACATGCCTTCTTAAAAGGAAAAAAAAAAAATGATGAAAATAATTAGTTAGTTATTAATTAGTTTAATTAGTAGTAATAGTTATCAATTAATTTACAATTCCATTTTCAGTGCCTTTTACTAGGTGTTTTTATACTTTTTTTTGCTATACAATTTAAAAAATTTAATATTACAATTAGTATTAAATTGAGATTTAAATAATTTTGGTCTTATAAAACAATTTATTAAAAAATTATCATGAATTTAAAATGTATCAAACCTTTTGATTATGTCTTATATTATGTCAAAATAAACTAAAAATAATAGAACTAAAAATATTTAAAACTACATTTTTGCAATTTATATAAAAACATTTCAGAAAGAAAAAAAAAAATTTTTAAAGGTTTAAAAAACACTTTTTAATTACATTTCAGTTATTTTTTTATCAACAACATTTCAGTTATATAATGTTATATATTGTTATGGGCTAAATTAAAAATTTCTGTATATATAACATTTAAGCAATAAGAGTAACTTATGAATGAAAAGCCTTCATATATTCAAAGATAATATTCAGTTTTTCACAATTTTTGTAATGAAATAGAGAATAAACTTAATTAAATGAAAATATTTTTTTAGTGTGTATGTTACATAAATTTCCAGAGAAATGATTTTATATAGAAGGAAATTTTATCAATGTTTTTTTAAGGCAAGTTTGGCGTTTTCATAATTTGAAATGTTTTTTACGGTTAAAAAAACTTTAATTTAAAACGTAAAATATACATATGTGTCAGGTCTTTCAAGAATTTAAAATACTACCAAATAGTTAAACTAAATCTATTCCAAAAATTCTATCATAAGTAAATATGGTTGGTTATAAATAATAAACTTTTATAACTATTTATTTATTTAGCGTATAAAAATATGATTTATATTATTCTAATTAAAATAAAATATATTTGCAATCGTTTTTAAATCAATATATTTGCATAGATAAAATAGTAGGAATTCTTTTAAAAATATTAACTTAGAAAAATATATAAATAATAAAACTTATTTTCCAGATTTTTTTCAAAAATGCTGCATTTAGGTAATTTTGTTTTCCTTTTGTGAAAAACTTAAAAATCAATTAAATATTTAACTTATAAGGTATTTCATAAAATGTTTACATTATAAAACCAGTTAAATTAGTTTAAAAAATCTAAAAATTTCGATGAAATGCATTGTTTTAAAGGGAAAAATAAAAACAACACAATTCCTCTAATTTTTAGTTTTGTTTTCCAATGTCTATAAAAGTAAATATAGTTGGTTATAAAGAATAAACCTTTATAACAATTTATTTATTTAGCGTGTAAAAATATGATTTATATTATTTTAATTAAAGAAATATACGCGTAATCGTAGTAGGAATTTTTTTAAATATTAACTTGAGAAAAAAAATATAAATAATTAGATATATTTTCCAGATTTTTTTTTTTTTTTTTTTCCTAAATTTTTGCCTTTAGGTAAATTTTGTTTTGCTTTGTGAAAAACTTAAAAATCAATTAAGTATTTAACTTATGAGGCATTTCATAAAATGTTTACATTATAAAACAAAATTAATTTAAAAAAGTCTAAAAAAAAAATTTCGATAAAATGCATTAAAGGAAAAAATAAAATAACATGATTGAAGGGAAAAATAAAATAAAAGGGAAAAATAAAATTATACGGGAAAGGGAGGAAATAAAAAGGGAAAAATAGGGGGAATAAAATAAAATAAAGGGGGGGGAAAAGGAAAAAAAAAAATAATACGAAAAAGGGAAAAATAAAATAATACGATTCCTCTATTTTTTAGTTTTGTTTTCCAATATCTTTCCTGATAAATTTTATAGCCACTCATCTGCTTCTTTTACTATCACTTAAATAAAAGATTTGAAGCAAAATACTTAGCAAACGAAGGGGGAAAAACAACAATTAGAAATTTAAGAAGAAAGAATGTAGTAAGAACGTTTTTCTTTGTTTTTGTAAACATTGTATCGAAAATCATCAATTGTTCATAACATCTGCACCAATTATTTTACACAAAAGCGTGCAGGGTCAAAAAGAAAAAGAAATACATAAAAAACATACGACAGGTGGTTGTCAATGACTGCAACTTAAACAATAAAAGTAAAGATTACAGAAACAGAATTAGTGCACTTGATATTAATTCAATTAGAAGGCCGGGCCTCCCCTTAAAACGGATCTTTACACATAAAAAAAAAAAAGTACAGAACTAAATTAAAATTAAACCATTTCCCATGTGTTAGTTCATTTTAAGGTTGGTTATTGTTCATTTTAGCGTGATTTTGAGGTCGTGTTTCTTGGTTTAAAGTGGATGAGGGGAAATCGAGACCCCACGCGTGGGTTGGGGGAGAGTGGAGTATTAACTTAAAAATGGGGTCGTCCACATATTGAGAAAATGTAATATCTGATAACTAATAATGTCTAGTTATCAGTTGTATTGAGTATGTTATGCCCTGTTATGCTTTAACTTCATTTATAAAGTTAAAGCATAACATGGCATAACATAATCAATTTTATTTTATTAATAAAAGATTAAATAGAGCATGTGAGCGGGGAAGAGCATTTTTTTTTCTTCGTGAAGACGCAATAAAAAATACGATACATATTATTTTGATTTATAAGGTTATAAAATATTTCTTTTATATTTTTGCACAAAACTATATCGATAAAGATTTATAATTCATCAAAACCTGTAATATAATCTCCTTATATATTATAGCCACAAATTCTGGTTTTTTTTTTTTTTTATTATTAAATATTAATTTATTTACTCTTAAAACATAAAATTCCAATCGAAAAAAAAAAAAAAAAATAGATTTATGTAGAAAAAAATTAGATTTATGTAAGAAAGCAAAAAAATAATAAAATCGCGATAATTTTATACAAGAAAAAAAGATAATAAAATGCAGTCATAAAGGCTATAAAATTTGCATCTTTAATACCTAAAAAATTAAATCCTTTGATGGGATTATTATAATAAAAAAACATTAAAAAATATTTCACTTTATTTCATTGACCTATTTAATGTTTAAATAAAGATTTTTTTTTTTTTGGGGGCAAGTTTATATACACCACAGATGCTTTTATACACCATACCAAGCTTATACACACCAATGACAGGTAACTGGTCTACCCCCCCCCCTACCCTAGCAATGGAAAATAGAGATTCAGAGATAACTGCCCCAAATTTGTGTGTTGTATGGTGGTGGGAAACTATTAAACAACCCTTTTAATGATTGCACAAATCACAATCTTCATCTATTTTTGAATTTGGTTTGGTTTGTCGCTCTACGGTCATTTTGTGCACACGAGGGCTAAGCAGACCGGGACCTACGAATTCCGAACCATTAACAAACATCCATGTCACCGCCTTGCCAAACCTGAAGCCTGTGGTACCAAAGACCAGAGCATTAGCCAATTAGCCATCAGGCCGCTCGATTTCTGAAAGCAGTAATTGCAACACATGCCAGAAGTGAATTTGAATTTGAGCTCTCCTACATGGTAGCTGCGAGCGATAATGTAGGAAGTATAAATTTCCTAATCTAATAAAATAAAATTCGCTATTAAAAATACATACATACACCTATGTTTTATGGTTAAAACACTAGTAGCCCATTTTTAAGAGAGATCGCACTTTGCATGCATAGAATTAAAACTTTAATAAATAGACTTTAATTTTTCGACCTTATTTTCAATGCGAAGAGGGGAGCAAAAAAGTGAGAACTTCCCTTTAAAGTTTTACTCGGTCCCTTAAGATAAAGTGCAAACAAGCCGAGCCCCAAAGACCATTACCGCTATTCTAATCACTGTAATCCTCTGCCTTTAAAAGCGTTGTTTCCGCTCTTGAATACAACTTCCTACTTAGTTGCAACTGTAAGCACGTTCAAACCTATTCCGATCAAAGCGTACCTGCGAAGATATTCGTGATGTGGTTCTTAGCAACGAATTTCTTGGTTTCAGTCTTTATTCATTAAATACTGTTGCATAGCATTTAAATAAAAACAGTACATTTTTAATTAAAATATTCTACAAATAATTAGTAATCTTGTTAGTTTAAAACTATAGTTTTTCCAATTACTCTAACTATAAAAAAATTTTTTTTCACGACTTCCATCAATTATAAAATATCCTCCCCACTCTAGCGTGAAGAAAATTGTTCTTATACATGTTACTGCATGAAACCAGCTAAGCCTGCTGTTTACTTTACAAGGACAACACTACTTCGAAAAAGGGTAATGTTGATACCTATCATGGCAGTTTGGAATCAATATCTCAAAGGAAGATGTGGGGATAGATTTTCACTCTCCCTCCCAAAGAAAGTCCAAGCCCATTTTTCTCAAGGCCAAAGAAAGGGCTTTTCTGGCTTACAGGTTGAACGCGCCCATAGTTAATATTGACATGAGAATGTTCCATGAGACTTCTCGCCCACATCATTCCCAAACTGTAAAGGGGCAAATCAGCTCTAAGCACAGTGATGTGGTGTAGTAGTAGTAGTTCAAATGTTGGCCCGACTCTCGTCTCAGTGGCAACATGGGCAGCTAGCTTACAGGAAGGCTGAAATTTGAATCCGCTGGCGGATTTCAGAAACGAAAAGACTTGATGCGATTGTGACAATGTGTCTCGCATCAGTAATCGTGCTTCCTGATGGGAGTTCTCCCATACGAAAAGCAAATGCTACCTCTAAAAGTCCTCCCAGAAGGAAATGTCTTCCTCTCATCACCCATCGGTGGGCTGTTTGTGGTATGCATGAGGTTACACCGATGTTCTAGCCTCCCACTTTCCAACTGGTAGTAATCTTAAGGTTGCATGGCAGTAACTTTATGGTCCGTATGTCCTCTCTCCAACAAACGTAGGCGGACTAATCAAGGAATACATGAAACGCACCGGTAGTCCATCCTCAGCTATTTAATTTGTAGGTGGCTACTTAGTGGAAAAAGGAAAGTTTAAATGATTGTGCCGGAGTAGCCTGGTCGATAACACTTATAGAGACGAGTGGACTTTATTTGAATAGAAATGTCGATAAATCTTTAGTACTGAACGACTTTCCATTGGACTCGGTACACAACCCCAGTTGCCAATCTTGATGGGGGTATAAATTCAAAATCAACTCTAGACGCAATGTTGTAGTATGCTGTAATAGTAATAGTTCAAAAGTTTAATGCAGTATTACATTAAGTAATTTTTGTCAATTATTAAATACATACTGATTTTATTTATTAAATATAATCTATATGTTCATAATTAGATCATCATATATCATTAAATATATAGATTAAATAAGTTAAGTTTCATAGTGCAAAATAGGCTCTCCACTCACTAATATGATAAAATATGCCACACAAAATTGCCTCCATGATATATGCTAACTTCAGAAATTAATGTGCAGATAGCATAAGTAGATTTTGTTTAATTTAATTAAAAATCTATTTGCACAAAGTTCAGAGTCAAAAACATAATGAGGTTTGGTTTGTCGCTCTACGGTCATCTTGTGCACACTTTTTAGGCTAAACAGACCGGGACCTAGATTTTAACGTGGATTCCGAACCACTTATAAACATCAATGCCACCGCCAGTATTCAAAACCTGAAGCTTGTGGTACTAAAGGCCAGAGCGCTATCCAATTGGACATCAGGTCGCAAGGGTAATGAGGAGAAATACTATCTCTTTTTCGATACCAAATAAGCAATGTAGAATGGAAAATTAAAACAATATGAATAGAAAAAAACAGAATGTTTCAGCACGATTTTAAAATAGCCAAACAGATCAATTCCAAAAATAATTGAAGAGATGTAATAAATCTGAATTTTAAAACAAAAGTTGGAAAAAAAAAACATTTATTTTTTCCTTCCCAAAGAGCAAACTTTTACATAAGAAGCAAATGTCTTGTTGACAATTAATTGACTGTTATTTAATAGTGCTCTCACTAATTTTTTTTTACGTAAAAATTTCAATTAACTGACTTTTCCTATTTATTAAAAGCGTCTAGACAAATCGACAAAGTTTTCGCCTCCATCTAACAAAAAGATTATATATTCTATTGTGATTTTATAAAAAGATTTTATTAAAAAATCAGAAAAAAAAGAGACAGATTTTTATGCAAATCTTCGTCTAAACTATGCCACTTAATTCGGCGTTAAGTGACAAAACAAGACAGTTAAAATTTGTTTTAAATGAAATCACAGGCCTGAAAAATTTAAAATTCCAAAAAATAAAGTTTTTCTCTCTCTCCTTTTAACGTTGACTATTACATACGAAACTACAGAAAACGTAACCGGGTATTTTAATTCCAGCCCCAGAAGTTGTCAAGAAGTAGTTTTGCCTTTTAGAACTCGTGCGATGTATTGAAAATGCATTAACAGAAAAACCAGACATTGCTTGTCAAATTGTCTAGACGTTTTAACTTGGGGGAAGTCTTTATAGATTAGGCTTCCATGGAATATAAAAGACTTACATAAATATATATGCGCCTTCTCCATCGAGAACTTGTTTTTATTTTTAAATTTCCAGACTAACCAGTTACTGATTAGCTAGACGGGGTTATTAGGGATGGAATTTTGTTGGCAGTTATGCAGATTTTTATTTTTATTATTATTTTTTTGTGCTGTGGTTAACTCCTTGTTTTAAAAAAATGTTTTTATTTTAGGCATTTTCGCTTTGTCTTCTTCAATGCGTCCTTTTAAAATAGATTAATCAAGAATCTTTGTTCTTGGTAAATGACGTTAAAGCTCCTCCTACCTTCTCATTTTGCATCAGTTAAACGTGACGTGGTTAGAGTTTCGATATTTAACCGAAAATAAATTCATTTTAGCCTGTGAAATAAATACATGTATATTCATAAATGTGTATTAATTAGATTATCAAAGAAGGTTTATTAAACTTATATAAAAAATATAAACTTCACATAATATCATTTTTATATCTTTTACACTTTGATGCTGCTAGCTATTGGAAGAGTTTTAATTTGATTAATTTGGTTTGTCGGTCTACGGTCATTTTCTGCACACTTTGGGCTAATTAGACCGGGACCTACAGTTTAGCGTGGATTCTGTACCACTAACAAACATCCATGCCACCGCCAGGATTCGAATCTAAAGCCTGTGGTATCAACGGCTAGAGCGCTAGTCAATTAGCCATCAGACCGCTTTTTAATTTGGTTTGCTTTTTGTTTTGTTTGACGCTCTATGATAATTTTGTGCACACTTTGGGCTAATTAAACCTGGGACCTGCAATTTAGCTTGGCTTACAAACCACTAACAAACATCCATGGGATAGCCAGGATTCGAACCTGAAGTCTGAGATACCAACGGTCAGAGAGCCAGTCAATTGGCCATCAGACCGCTTTTTAATTTGAAGAGATTGCGAACGGAAAATGCTTAAATAATACCGATCTACAGGAGCGTGATGGCGGTATTACTTAATTGGCGCATTGTGCCACAGGTTTCGGGTTCGAATCCCAGCTGTGCCCTCGATGTTTGTATAGTGGTTCGAAATCTACTTTTAAACCGTAGGTGCCGGTCTAATATGAATATCATGTGTATAGCTGACAACCCTATCCTGTAAAAAAATATATATATATATATATATCCTGCCTCGAAATCAGTCAGTAAGCCCACCATGGGGCTGTTGCGCCAGTGAAGAAGAATACTGATCTACTTGCAACTATTATTTACCTTTACAAACAATTATTAATGAAAAATAGACACTTTTTAATTTAACTTATAATATAAAATTTTCAAGTTAAAAATGAACACGGCGAATAAAGAATTTCCTCATAATACACAAATTTAAAGGATTTGAAGAGTTCTCTTTTAAATTATGTTATGTTCAAGGACTTGAAGGTTTGCATCAATTTCGATAAATGAATTCAAAGAAAGCAGTCTAATTTGATTTAAGGAAACCTTTGAATTGCATTCAAAATCCAAATAACATCCAGAACAAGTTATTTTAAAAACGTTCGTAAAGATGCGTGAGAGTTTCAATCTCATAAGTTTAATATCCGGTTTGGCTAAAATGAATCCAATTTTCAATAATAAGAATCTTTTAGTTTATATTATTTATTTCTTTTATTATTTGAATGAAGTGCATTTCCTATTTTTGATATGGGAAATTTAGAGTTAGTTTTCTATTGTTATAAGATTTCAATAGCCTTGAAACAAACTAAATCTACATAATCAAATTAATCGTTGTATTTATTTATTTTTCTTAATTTTTATAATGCATAGGTCCTGAATAGCCGAGTGGCTGGCGCTCGGTACCACAGGTTTCAGGTTCAAGTCCCGGCGGTGCCATGGTTGTTTGTAGTGGTTCGGAATCCACTTTAAAAAGTAGGTCCGGGTCTAATAGGATAGTATAGAGTTGCGGGGTCGTTGTTACTCCGCGTCCGTAGCATATCTTCAAGTTACACGCGCCCTCTGGGTAATGCAAAGTGAGTAACATCGGTGCAGCACTTGCCTTAAGGCATCCAAGACGTTTGTGTTTGCCAGCTGCATTAGAAAGAAAAAAAAAAGCATCGAGTTTTTATTGTTTAAAAAATTTGACCGATAAAATTATTCTCAGTAATAACCATTTATGATTCAAATAAAATTATTTTTGATACGAAATGTACCATAGTTAACATTTTAAAGGTTTAATTTTTTTTCTAACTCAATATTTAAATTTTGGAAAACCGCAGTTAGTTTGGTTTGGTGTGTCGCTCTACGGTCATTTTGTACACACTTTGGGCTAATTAGATAAGGACCTACAGTTTAATGTGTATTCCGAACCACTCACAAACATCCATGCCATCCCCAGGATTCGAACCTGAAGCCTGTGGTACCAAAGGCCAGAGTACTAGGCAATTGGCCTTCAGACCGCTCCTTCTTTCGATAATCTTGGATAATTTTTGTAATCATTATTTATTAATTTTTTTAACTTGCATTATGATAATATCTTAAAAAAGAAGATATTAATAAATAACAATTTGAAAACTTTTCAATGTGCTAACACTTAAATATTGATGTATCCAAAATTAAGATACATTTTTTTGGGGGAAAGGGTGTACGGTTGCTCATTTTTTAAATTTATGTTCTAGTATCTTGCTGATTTACAGATTTTGTTAATTGAGGAAAAAGAATTTTTTTTTTAAATCCTGAACAAAGTTTTTTATGGAACTAAAATAAATATTTATCAAAGCATCATCTTTAATAAATAAATCTTTGTTTTCAAATTAAGTTTTTTCTGTCTTATGATCGGGAAAACTAATGGATTCTAATGTAATAATGGATCCAAAGGTAATCATGAAAGCTAATCAAGATTCGATTTATTTACAAATAAAAGCATGAGTCAATTACTTACGCTCTAATCAGAGAGAATTCAATAAATAAATTATAATTAGGTTTAATTTAAGAGATTAACATCTCAAGGTCACAGGTATCTCTGAAACATGGTTCGTTTTCATAATTATCTTTTAAATGGCAGTGTAGAATCCTGCATAAACAATGACATAATGAAAGGTAACTAAAACACTTTATTTATATTTGTTTACTGTGAATTTATCCTGAATCGTTATATCTTAAAACTATTTCATTTTAAATAATGACATTTGAAAAAGATTTAATTACATTATTTCCTTAACATCATAAATTGTAAATATACAGATGTGCTTTCCTGTATATAAATTAAATATTTTCGGCGCACTCAAAAATTAACTAATCAAGAATATGTTTTTGCAGTTAAATTTTTTAAATAATTTGATCAATCCAGAAAACAGTTTCCTAGCTAATGCCCAAATCGTACAGTAATATTGCTTCAGCATGGATAGGAAGTTGCTTTGTTAATTCAGAAGTCAGTTTCTTTATTACTTTTCATTATGAATGAGCTCATAATAATCTCTTTATAGCAATTTATGGCTTGGTTGCGGATTTCTCGAAAACACTTATCATTTTTTGTTACATTCATAATCCAGTTTTTTTTTTTATTTATAAATCCTCTGAATGGTACATTTCAATCAACAATAGTATAATATATAGTATCTAGAGTATACTAATGAACAGTATACTTTTGCCGTTAAATTTTTTTAATAATTTGGACCAATCCGGAAAACAGCTTGACTTATTCAATGCCCCAACCTTAATATTGTTTCGAGATGGATAGGAAATTGCTTTGATAATTCAGCAGTTAGTTATCTTATTAGTTTTCATTATGAATAATCTCTTTATGAGATCATTCTAATCGCGATTCATGGCTTGGTTGCGGATTTCTTGAAATCACTTATGAATTTTTGTTTCATTCATAATCCAGTTTTTTTTTTTTATTCCATCGAAGAAATCCTCTGAATAGCTTTTGACTAATGCTTTTGACTAATGTATTTTCGACTAATACTTTTGACTATAGCATTATGTAATGTATTTGGAACTTTAATAACGAACACAAACTGAAAATGGATAGTGTAAAACCTCACTGATTCGTCTCCCCAATAAATAGACAGATAAATAACCTCACTATGGAATTCAGAGTAACAAAGAATGATGCAAGCTTTATTTAAAATGAAAAAGTACTGGATAAAACCACTCAAGGCTTTGAGTGACCTTAAGCATTTTAAGTAGTCTAAAATGTTTTAGCTTTAAACATTCTGGCCTCTAACCAGTTGAATGCAGATAGAGAAGATTTACTTTCTAGAGAATTCTAGGATCAGGGAAACTGGCTCATGTACTTATGCTGCAATGAAGAAAAAACAGGAAAACTTCCAAGTCTCATAGTGATGGCCCTACACTAAGCACTAATCATCTGTCTTTAGATGAATCGCTTTGATTCTATGGAGTGGCGATTCAATGAGGTTTCATGGCAAAAGTATGAGAGAGGTATAGTGTGTACCTGGGGAAAAGAGCGCTCCCCTCCTTGACTACGCGTTGGCCGCCGTCTCCCTCCTGTCCGGGAAAGACAGGCTGTAGATTTGGTAGGGTCTGTTGCTCCTGGATCGCCTGTGGGCCACAATGGAATTGACTGGGGACACCACCACGGATCTCGGGGTGGACGTCTCTCCCCTGCCGCCCCCTTCCTTGTCGGACTCGTCCTTGAGGTCCGCGGAGCCCCTGCTGTCGCCGCTGGTGTCCGTCCCCGAGTCGGTGGGGCGGCGGCGTGAAGTGCGCCGCGCCCTCCGCCTGCACCGCCGTCGAGGAGGTGGAGTAGGGCGGCGTCGGGAAGTAGGGGTGGAAGGAGCTGTAGACGGCC
Source organism: Caerostris extrusa (assembly GCA_021605095.1). Taxonomy (NCBI): domain Eukaryota; kingdom Metazoa; phylum Arthropoda; class Arachnida; order Araneae; family Araneidae; genus Caerostris; species Caerostris extrusa. The sequence continues at coordinate 121,707 of BPLR01020372.1, read as the reverse complement.
GACCCGGTCGTCTCGAGGGCCGGGTGGGCGGCCGCGCTGGCCGAGGTGAGGGGAAAGCTGCTCGGGTGGTAGGGCAGCGTGTAGTTGTAGGGGGAGTAGCAGCTGAGGCTGTGATGGAAGGGGGGTGGCCGATAGGAATGATTGGGTGGCGGCTGGGGAGCTGCTGATGAAGCTGCTGGGGGGGCGGCGAGGGGATGGTCGGCTGGATCCTGGGTGTCACGCCGAGTGTCCGAGCGTCCTTGTCCCCTGCAATGAAAGAAAGAAGCACGTCAGATGGAAAAAAACAACAAAATGTACTATTAAGTATGATCAGGGCTACAAATGATTCAATTTAAAATCTCATTGAAGTTAGAATATCATGTGAAAAAGTCTTAATTTATCAACAAAAGAAATTTTTGAATCATAAAAATATAATTTTCTGTAAAACGCGTATATGAATATATATATATATATATATATGTGTTCCATTCAGAGAGCATGATGAACAAATTAAGATATAGTTGCTGTTGAAATGCTTGTTGAATTCCTGTCCCAAGATTATTTAAGTCACCTCTTACGGTTTAAAAGATAAAAATGAGATACATGGTTTTTCTGAGAAATTAACCAGCTTTCTCCCATCGCTACGCGTAAAATGCTGGGCCGTTCCTCCTAAATGTCCTCCCGAAGGCACAGCCCTGCTTCTTCAGCAGTACGGAACCAGGTCAGACTTCTACCTGTGGGTGCTCCATCACAACAGAAGCTGACCTCTCTTCCCTGCTTCTAGGAAGGATACGACAACAACCACAAGTCGAGCTATTAATATATTGCAGATCGTAAAAAATACATTCATATATCAAGAATTATTGCCTCTCTTCTTATAACTTGACAAAAAACTGCGTTAAAAAGGAAATTTATATGATTCGTCTGCAAATAATGTCTGATGATAATTCGTCTAAATGTCTGATGATATCTTAACCTATCGAATTATCGGGAATTAGGAGTTGTTTAGAAGATTAAAAAATAGTGTTTGAAAAAAAAAAAGTGAATAAGATATCACAAGCTGTATGCATTTAGAATGAATCAGGCTATAGAAAACATTTCTTTACACATAAATCAACGTTAAACTGTAGGTCCTGTTCTAATTAGCCTAAAGTGTGCACAAAATGACCGTAGAGTGACAAACCTTACACATAAATCAATCAAGTAACATACTATATACGTTTTTGAATCACTTTAAATGGTTATGTTTCTTCCCACACCTTTTAAATTTCTTAATTTTAAAAAAGGAATAGAATTCTGTTCATTTAAAACGTAAAGGTGAGAAATCAACATAATGTAAATTTGTGAGAAATAATGGTTAAAAATAGCTACCTCATTATAAATCGAAATGTTTTCAGGTCAACGAATTCACACTGACTGTCAAAAATGAATTGATTAGTTTTACGTTTTTTTTTTTTCCCCACAAAAATGGTAATAATATAAGAAAATCAAAGTTTCTAATTATATATATATATATATATATAATTTTTCAATAGTTCTTTTTTCATCGTGATCCTAATCTATCGCCATTTTGTCCTGTAAAAAGAAAAAGAAAACTGTAAATTTTTAAAGAAGCATTTCCTGAAATTTTCCTACATTAGTTTATTAAATTAAGGCCGATTGTCGCGTATGCTGCAGAAATGTGGGCATTAAACGCTAAGAACTTGGATGACATCACGGCCTTTGAGAGAAAACTTCTTGGACAAAGAGTTGACAATATTATATGGATTTGAAGACCAAACAAAGAAATTGAACACCCAATTAAAAATAGAGATATTGTGAGATACATCAAATCACAAAGAATCCGCTGGCCCGGACATTATGTTATGTAAATTGTTCAACAATTGGAAGAGAGGAAGACCAAGGGAAAGGTGGATTAATAGTGTCGAAGAGGAGCTTAGACAACTGAAAATTATTAACTGGAAGAGATTGGCATTGGGTTTGGTTTGTCGATCTCTCATCTCTACGATCATCTTGTGCATACTTTAGGCTAAATAGACCGGGACCTACAGTTTAATGTCGATTCCGACCACCAACAAACATCCATGCCACCACCATGATTCGAACCTGAAGCCGTCAGTGCCAACGGGCAGAGCACTTGCCAGTTTGCCATCAGGCCGCAAGAGAGAGATTGGCATTAGAGCGAGACAGATGGAGAGCTGTTGTGTTGGAGGCTGTACTGTCAGTAAACAAGAAACAGGCTGCCAGTAAATTGTCAGCATGTTGTACTAGGCTCTAATGCCAGTAAAGAAGAAGAAGTTTATTCAATCTAGAAAATCCTTAAGTTTTATCTTTAAATATTTTTCTCTTAAATTTGTGTTCATTTTACTCTAAATATGATTCCGTGATACAAAATACTGGAATAAAGCTAGTTCGGAAGAATAGATTCTTGCAACAATAGAAGATGCGACAATTGTCATTCGATTCATATTTTTATGGGTTGCCTTTGTTATGAGGCATGAATATGATATTTTGTCAAAAGGCGTGGTGCAATTTTTCCGCCATATTAACATGAATAAAAGATTTATGCTACAAATTCAAATAGTATCCTCCCACAGTTGAACACCTGAATACATTTTGAATTTTGGAGAATATAAATGTTATTCAAATGCATTGAAATAGAACTAAAAAGAATCACTGTAGGTTAGTTTTATTAAATCCAGAAGTGTTTGTATGTGAGAAACTGACTTGTATTACAATATTATTTTGCGTAACTTGATTTAATATAAAAAGAAAACTATTTAATGTCATTTAGATATCTGAAAAGTTAAAAATATTGTTAAAGTTTCACATTAAAATCTTGCATTTAAAAAATGTTTTACATTGACACTTATTATTTGCTTGTTAAATATATTTTTAATGTGCTTTAAAAAAATCTAAAGATTTATATATTATATAATAAGTATCGATTAGATCGAGCAACAATTTTAAAAGTTGACAAAAAGTTTCGAGGTAAATATCATATTATACAAATGTGTTATTCAACTTTTTGAAAGTTTTCTTTTCATAATCAAACTGGAAATTGGTTTCTAAAAATATTTGATACATTAATTGCACATTTATTTATTAAAAATAAATAATGATGACAATACAGTCATCATTATTGATTTTTTATACGTTCTATTTATTTATTATACTTTAAAATTTTTAAAGATTTATAAATCATATAAGTATCGATTAGATCGAGCAACATTTTTAAAAGTTTACAAAACATCAAGTAAACATCATATTTTACAAATCCTATATTCAATTTTGATAATTTTCAACTTTTCGTATTTAAGTTTGAAAATACTTTCTAAAGATGTTTGACACAATGTCTTGTCAAAACATTAAAGAATTTTGTATAGTATGAAAAATTTATGTAATTTTGATACAATTGATTGAAAAATGAGAATTTTTGAAGGTAACAAAACTGAAAATTCTAAACCTGAATAAATGTATACCTTAAAATCAATTAAATATTTGATTTTAAATAACCTTTTATGCAAAATGTTGATAAAAATCGATAAAAGTACTCGATAAATGTCGATAAAAGTACTCAATGGATGTCGATAAAAAGTACTCAATAAATATCAATAAAAATATTCAATAAATGTCAATAAAAGTTCACAATAAATATCGAAAAAAAGTACTCAATAAATGCCGATAAAAATATTCAATAAATTTCAATAAAAGTGCAATAAAATATTCAATAAATGTCAATAAAAGTGCACAATAAATATCGAAAAAGTGCTCAATAAATGCCGATAAAATATTCAATAAATGTCAATAAAAGTTCACAATAAATATCGAAAAAAAGTACTCAATAAATGCCGATAAAAATATTCAATAAATTTCAATAAAGTGCACAATAAATATCGAAAAAGTGCTCAATAAATGCCGATAAAAAATATTCAATAAATTTCAATAAAAGTGCACAATAAATATCGAAAAAGTGCTCAATAAATGTCGTTAAAATATTCAATAAATGTCAATAAAAGTGCACAATAAATATCGAAAAAAGTACTCAATAAATGTCGATAAAAATATTCAATAAATGTCAATAAAATGAATAAATATCGAAAAAAGTACTCAATAAATGTCGATAAAAATATTCAAAAATGTATATAAATATTCAATAAATGCAAAAAATACCAATAAAATGCGAATAAAAGTACTCAATAAATTCAACAAAAGTATAAAATTAAATCAAAATACCTATGACTTATTCCCTAAAAACATTATTTAGTAAACTACATAAAAACGCTTTTTTAAACGGTTTTAAACCTTAAAAATTCTTTATAGTTATTTACTAATTAAAAATCGAAATGCCACAACAATTCCCAATTAATTAATTAATTAATTAAAAAAACTCCCCATCTTTCGAAAACAATCCAATAAAACGCGCTTATGATTATTTCCTCCTCAACAATTCATCCTAAATGTTTAAAACTGCGGGATTTACACGCCTCTCCTTAAGAAGTTGCGCCGATAAATAATACGGCGGGGGATTTAAAGGAATTAGGGGTGCATCTGAGCAGACGATCCCGAGACAGAACTCAAGTCACGCGAGCGTGGAGAGTTCCAAATTACGTTAATTTAAACGCTGTTCTAATTATGTTTATGTCTGCACTAGTCATCGTTAAAAAGCGATTTCGATCAAGTATTGGCCGGCGTGTTATTAGAATAAATATTGTTACTGGATCGTTGCTTCCACCATATTTAAATTTCATAAGAGCTTATGGTAAGAATGACTTAATTATTAACTATAACTAATAACAAAAATAAAACTATTCATTAAAGATAATATCAATCATATTTCTTTTTATAAAAATCATCAATAACATACGGGTGATGTTTAATAAGGGCCGATAAGTAATTATAAGGACACTGTAATAACAATAAGGTTTTTAAATTTATGGCAGATTTCAACTATAATGGATAATAATTGCCATTGATTAATTTTTTTACCTTTAAATTGAATATAACTTTATTGTGAAAAAAAAAATAATACATAGGCTTATATTAACTAATATAAGCCTGTGTATTATTTTGTTCATAATATAACCATTGAATGAACCATTATCTCCAATATATGTCTTTGTTCATCTCCTAGTTAGGGGCATTTTTTTGATTCAATTTTATCTGATTTTTAATAATAATTTAAAAATTTTATTATTATTTCTTTATAATTAATTTTTAAAATTAACATGAAGGAATACAAAAACATACGACGCAGTGTGCAGGTTGAGCAATCAGATTGTAACTGACTGTGGTTGGGTTGAGATACTGGAGACACAGGTTGGAGAACTCACAGCTTATTTTACACACACACAAACGCCACATACATACGTACGCCACGTACAATATTTAACACATCTAAAGACAGATAGTTATAGATGCGTAGAAGGACTCCACTTCGAACCATAAAATCGATACTCAGCTACGCGTAGGATGCGCGAAATATACATTCTCTCTTGGTGAGGCGGCCTGATGGCCAAATGGCTAGCGCTAATTTTTGGTACCACAGCCTTCAGATTCGAATCCTGTCACGTTAAATTTCGGAAGACACGTTAAATTGTATGTCTCGGTCTAATTAGCCTAAAAAGTCTGCGCAAAATGACCGTAGAGCGACAAACCAAACCAAACCAAATCTCCGGGTGAGAATCTGTAGGCCAACTAATGAGAAGGAATACGCTAAATGTATTTCCTCTCAGGTTGAGAGACTGTAAGCTAAACAATTCTCAGCGGGAGGCAGATTGCGTTGTACTTTTAGGTCAGAGTCTCGAGGCCAACTGACCCCTTTAGCCCGAAAATCACAGAGGGGCGCTGTTGTCAGTGGGTAGGAGGAAGTACGGTTACAAAATAAATTAAAAATAATTACAATGAGATTTGTTTAAAATCTGTATGCATTGAAGTTTTAGTGTGTCAATACAGTGTCTCCCAAATAAACGCCTGCGGCACAAAAAAATAATAATAAATTACACAAAGTAGCCTACGATACTAGAACTCTGGCTTTTGGTACCACAGACTTCAGATTCGAATTCTGGCGGTGGCATGGATGTTTGGTAGTAGTTCGGAATTCACTTTAAAATGTAGGTCCCAGTCTAATTAGCCCAAAGTGTGCAAAAAAAAAAAAAAAAAAACCATAGAGCGACAAACCAAACCTTATAAAAAAAAAACACCGCAGATATTTTTGCTTAATTTGCTTTTTAATTTAATAAATTTAATTTTTAATTAATTAATAATTAACTTAATTTAATTTGCTTTTGCTTTGATTTTAAATTGGCGGTTTTTTTTTCCTATTTATTTACCAAATACTTTAGTAATAAAAATGAAATATACAACAATTCTCCGAACTTATGAGAGCCTACAATACATAATTTAATTCAATTTAAATTACAATAGTTATAATAAAGCTGGAATTTTTTTATATATACGCACAACAAAAGATGATAATGAATTTTATTGTTATCGAAAAATATAAAATAACTTAAAGTTAAATTAGATTTTATGAAAAAAAATAATAATAAATTACACAAAGTAGCCTACGATACTCAAAAGCGTTTTTCTGAATTTCAACAAATTGCAACCGTAACAATTCTAAATTGATTGATTTTCTATATTTTTTTCCTAATTATCTTCCACCTTACTTTTAGAAACAAAATTAAAAAAACCGCAAAATAAAATACTAAAAAACGAAGGATAATATATTTTTAAAAATCTTTTATATTTATCAAATTAGAGCTGAATTTAATAATAGAATTTGTAAATTTTCTATTGCTACATTTGTTTGTTTTTATATTCCACGGTGCGGATCCGACTACTGTAACCTCCTATTACGCCACACAGAAGTTTACAATCGGTGCCGGGTTTAAATTAATCGTCATGGATAGATACCCTTTCCGCCTTTTTGCTTTCAATAATCAAACGCCAATTGTGTGTACTGGTAAAAAAAAAAAAAAAAAAAAAAAAAACTATCTGGTAGGCGTAATAAATTAACCAGAAGCTACGCAAATACTACTGTGTCCAAAAAGTAAGACCCGGGCATATGGTATTTCAATTTTTTTTTTTCTTTTTTAGGTTGTTGGCACTGTGCTTGACATCTGTGTGAAATTTCACGTCAAAATATTCATTAGTGTTTGAGTTACGCTTGGTTGAGACGCTAAAACTGATTCCGGCGATTTTTGAAATGTCTGAATTCATTGAGCAAAGAACGTGCATTCAATTTTGTTTGCGGAATCGTATAGAATATTGCAGAAGGCATTTGGTGAGCATTCTTATATCGGAAAGAAATGTTCAGAAGTGGTATATACAGTTCAAAGAAGGCAGTTATACAAAGAAGGCAGTATATACAGTTGAAGACGAAGAGCCCTCTGGTCGACCCTCAACTTCAACCGACGAAGTTCACACCCCCAAAAAAAAGATTTGGTGCTTGCAAACCGTCGATTTACAATTAGAGACCTTGCCGATGATGTTGGAATTTCAAAATTCCATTTTAAAAGATGTTTTGGGCCTCAAACGCGTCAAATCTTGATTGATACCGAAAACACTGAATGCGCCAGCTCACACTGCATTCAGTGTGCCTTCATGACTTTTTCACCAAAAATGAAACCCATATCGTTCCGCAACTACCGTATTCACCTGATTTAGCATTGTGCTACTTCTGGCTATTCCCTAATTTCAAAAGACCACTCCGGGGACACCGTTTTGAGTCAATTCAAGAGGCATTTCAAAAATCGCCGGAATCAGTTTTTGCATCTCACAAAACCAAGCGTTACTCAAACACTAATGAATAATTTGACGTCAAATTTCACATAGATGTCAAGTGCCAACAACCCAAAAAGAAAAAAAAAAAAAAATTGAAATACCCAATGGCCGGGAAATTTAAATTGAAAACTGGTCTTACTTTTTGGACACAGTAGTATCTGGTGGGCGTAAGAAATGAACAGAAGTCTTGCAAATAAGCAGCTAATGGCTTCTCACCTGAAGGCAATTGAAGACGGCGCCGTGTCGGCGTTTAAATTAAAGGGATCAGTCTCAAGTTGGCCGGTGAATCAAAGCAAATGGATGAGCTTCCGTTGCTACCGGATTCTTTTTGTTCTCTCTGAAACATGGTAATCTTCTCGCTTGAAAGGAAGGAAGGGGGAGGGCTTGTAATCCCGGTACTGATCGATTGGGGGTGGAACTGTTACGCTTAATACCTCGGGGAATCTATTTAAATCTTTTTTGTACGTTAATTTGTCCTCTTGCTTTCTTTTTTGTAGATACAAAAAAAAAAAGGAACTTTAGTCACATACTCAATACGCGAGAATTTCGTGAAATTTCCGTATAGTTCTTAGCCCAGAAAATAACCTTGTCTTTGGATACGGGGAAATATTTGATGATTGCTCAAAGTGATGTATTATTATTATTATTATTATTATGAGGTCTAGCTTTCAGATAACAAAAGAGATGTATGCGATGATGTAAAGAAATGAATTCTAAAAATATTAAAAGTTCTTTGAAACATTATATATTATTTATTATTGTGGTAGTGTGACCAACTGTGGATTTTTTTTTAACTGTGACCTTAATAATGTATTCCATATTTTGGTTTCAGCAAATCATGAGGACGAGCTTTCAGATAACAAAAGAGATGTATGCGATGATGTAAAGAAATGAATTCTAAAAATATTAAAGCGGCCTGATGGCTAACGCTCTGGTTTTTGGTATCGCAGGTTTCAGGGTCTTATCCTGGCTGCGGTATGAATGTTTGCTAGTGGTTCGGAAACTAACTGTAGGTGCCGGTCTAATAAGCCTAGAGTGTGCAAAAAATGACCGTAGAGTGATAAAACAAAACATAAAATTATCAAAAGTTCTTTGAAATATTTATGTTATTTATTATTGTGGCAGTGTGACCAACTCTGAATTTTCTTTAACTATGGCCATAATAATGTATTCCATATTTTTATGCAACAATTGTGAAAAGAATTAATTTATAAAGCAGCATGTCGAAAACTGGATTACTTTTTATTCATTTTATGTTGAAAGTATTTATGTTGTTTGAATGTCAATTCCTATTTGTGTGTGTGATATGTTATCAGCTAATCTATATTTTTATCTCATTTATGTGTAAAACCACGTCAATTTGAATTATAAAATTCAACTTAAGAAAATATTTCATTAGACATTAAGTTGAAAACGAAAGTTAATACTTAAACTTAATGGTTTAAAGTTGATTTTATAAATCTGTACATTAATACCAAAATATGTATACAATTTTTTTAAAAATCGAGTGCATAATTTTGGTATCAAATGTTTATATATACCCTGATTTCATTCAATATATTAGTAAAAACAGAATGACTTTTGCATACTAAATACATATTAATGTAATTATAAATGACTTACAGAAATAGTTATACTTATTGAAACCTACTTATTTAATATTTTTATTAAAACTTATTTGTTTAACTTATACCTTATTGAAATTTACTTATTTAACTATTGTTTATTGAAACTTATATTAATCAAAAATGATAATAAATAAGAACTATTTGTCTGTAACTTAATGTATGTCTGAAAGAAATGTAAACACACAAATTCATTTATTTTTAAGACCTTTTTTTTTTTTTACCAACGATCCAACACATGGGAGCTTTTATTTTAATAAAAGTAGTTACTAATACCTGGAGTTTTTATATCACTTCCTGTGAAATACAGTTATATATACTTTTCGAGCAAAAATTATGACTAACGCATGTGTGAGAAAATAACTTGTTTTACATTTGAATTGTACTGTTTTGTTACGCTTTGGTGGCCAGGAACACAAAACATCTGGTTGAGTTGCACGCTTCCTGCCCCATTCGAATCATTTACGAGATGTTTCTATTACACGAAGATGAGATTAGCCAGTAATCTTGGGTGCTTAGAAATATTGAATAATTGTTCATAAACAAGTACAAGACAACCGTTTCGCCGGACAGAAACAAGGCGAATATAATTTATAAGACAACTCTGAATTAATAAAATGAATTTTTTTCTTTCTTTGTTTGTTACGGCTCTCCCGTTATAAGGATTATGAGTCTTTTAACGATCTAAGCTCACGATAGGGAGTGTTTGATTATTTTATCTGTTTATTATTAATTTATTTTTTTGTTTAATATGGCCCAAGGCAAAAGACTATGTAATGATACCGGCGACTCATGTAGTAATATGTTTCTGGTGATTAACTTAATGTATTTATGTAGCGTACCTGTTTAAAAATTTTATAGTATTAGTGAGATTAATATCGGCTTTTAATAAAAGTTAAATATCATTAAACAAAAAAATAGATGTTTCTTAAAGGTATTTGAAAACTTTATATTTTTAGAATATTTGATTTCTTTATTTTTACTTTATCTTTAACAGTAAACAATTTTTAAACAATTTTGATTTCTTTATTTTTACTTTATCTTTAACAGTAAACAATTTGGCTTTTTAATTTTTACTTTATCTATAACAGTAAATAAACAATTTGATTTCTTTTTTATTTTTACTTTATCTTTAATAGTAAACAATCTGATTTCTTTATTTTTACTTTATCTTTAACAGTAAACAATCTGATTTCTTTATTTTTACTTTATCTTTAACAGTAAAATTTAAATATCATTACATAAATGAAACAATTGTTGTAGTATTGTAAAAAGTAACAATTTGATTTTTTTACTGATTAATGAATGACATTATTATAGTTCAGTAATGATACAGGGTGTATTAAATTATTTGGTATATTAAAAAATTATGTAAAAATAACTGGACCAGATAGAAAAAGAAAAGGTTTTACTGATTACAGAGTAATTACAAAAAGCTATATTTAGATCGCAGATTCCTCGGGAGTTTGCATTACATCTCAACGATATTCTATTTCAAACTGCGCATTGGAATTAATAGCAGCTGTGATATGTTGCTTCAATATCTAAAATTAGTTAAAACATCTGAAAAACAAAATCTTTACCATAATCGCAAACTGGTTAATGGAACAGCTGAATAATGGAAAAGAATATCCTCTTCGAATTTCATAACTCCTCAAACATTTACAAATACAAGTCATGGAGTGAAATGTATCTAAGACATAATAAATGATTAAATGACGAAATTTATTCACTTTAATAGCTCCATTATAAAATAGAGAAGATATTTTATTAATTTTTTTACTTAATATTGTAATTCGTCTAGCAACTCTCAGGTTATATCTGTATGCCAGGCATAATTTCATTGTGAAGTAATTTTGTACAGTATTATCAAATCAGAAAATGCGTTATATTTGGGAATATAAATATATAGCCCTATATCGTATCTATCTTACACCTGAAGGCAAAATCAAAGAGCGTTTTCTTAAGATACGTAATTTTTAAGTTTATTTATTCTTTTAAATCGAACCGAAGAAAAAAAAAAAATAACATCAAATTATCTATACATATTTTTTGAACTAAAAAAGTATATTTTTAAAAGGCCACTGTTTTAAGTTTAAAAAAATAATAATAATTAGCATTAAAAGAAGAAACTAACTCCCTGACACTACAGTCCAACCGGAACCTGCGGAACATTGCCGTCTGCCTACTTGGTTTTGTTGTTTGTTGTTGTTTCTACCGAAACAGATGTTTTCCTTTTTTACTGGAGCGCCCGTAGGTAGGGTTGTCAGCCCTACGTCCCAACTGTCAGTATAAAGTGGATTCCGAACCACTACAAACATTCATGGCACCATCCGGAACTCGAACCCGAACGCTAGACGGCACCGAGCGACAGAGCGCTAGTCACTCGGTCATCAGGAACCGAATTGCATAGAAATATCTTAACCGTACAATCCATATACATCCATATATTCACCTATTTTCAAGCATATACATACATATAAAAAAAAGAACTAAAATTTAAAAAGCATTTCAACTTTTAATGCCCCAACATTATAGAAGAGTAGTATATACACATTCCACTATTTTTCTTGCGACTAGAATAAAATACAGCTTCTTTTCATTGCAATATTTTGAGTGCTTAATTATATGTTTCACCCATATTTTTCCACTACAAACATTCATGTCACCATCCGAGACTCGAACCCAAAACTTGCAGAAAAGAACACTAGTTACTCGGCCATCATCCATTTAAAAATGTAATTGTTTTAACCAGTTCTTTAATACATAATACTTTTTGTGCAGTTTTGAATCTTAAAAATAAATAAATAAAATGATTTTTCCTTCCTTTTAAAAATCTCTTCAACCAGATAACTACGAAATTATATATATATATATATATAGCTTTTATTATCTCGAAGTCCCGGAAGAACGAAATTTAGAATAACCCGTTGTGAAAAAAAAAAAAAAAAAAAAAAAAAAACCTTTCAAATTAGGAAACTTTTTGCGTGATACAAACTCCTTTATTTCTCAACAAAACTCTTCGGTTACGCCACACAAAACTCCTTTACGTCACTTTATCAGAACAAATTCCTTTTTGGGAAAAAAAAAAAGGTATGTATCATATCTGTTTTTATTTCACTCCGTATAAAACTTTTATTTTTTATTCAAAAGAAAAGAACGAAAATAATAATAATAAATAAAAATTATAAAGTTGGAAAAAAAAAAAAAAAAAAAAAAAAAAAAAAAAAAACCCTGGAAAAACTAGACCCAGTTGAAAAAAAAGATTATCTTAGATGTTGTGTCAGACCGCATTTTTTGTTGCAGGGTTTTTATTTATTTATTTTTAATATTTTTTTCCACGATGTTTACAAAGGATGTTGTTTTGTAATATTGAACCATTCATTACAAACGGATCTCTCCAGCTAGACGCGAGACCAGACACTTTATTCCCAGACGAAAAGTCGCATTCGTTGACGGATCTGTGTCTGAAGCGGACATTTTTTTAACTGTGATTGAAGGGTACTATAAGGGCGACCCCTACAAACTCCGTCATTATAAAGTGTTGGGTAGTCAAAAAAAAATTATCCACTTTCGTTTATGCAATTTTTTAAAAAAGGAAATAAAAATTATTGCTCTATGGAAAGAAATATGCAAGCGAAAATAGGAGTGAAACTATATATAATTAAACCCGCAAAATATTGCAGCAGTATTTTATATACTAGTGGCCAGGAAAAATATGTGGAATGTCTACATGTTACTCTTCTGTTATGTTTGGAGCGTTGAAATTTGAAATGGCTTTTTAAATCTCTTCGTTTCTTTTTTTTTTTTTTTTATGCATATATGTATAGGCTTGAAAATAGGTGAATAGTTATGAAAGTGTATAAATTGCATGGGGTTACAAATATTTTTATGCAGCAAATATTTATTCGTAAATAAATGTATTGCATAATACTGCGAGAGTACTCTTTGAATGATACTCTTTTGAATGTATAAAATTGAATGCTTTAGCAAAATATATATATATATAATCGCTGACATGTTGTTGTATCCCCTGAATAGTACAGTAACCTTATGGCCAATTGGCTAGTAGTCTGGCTTTTGTATCACAGGCTTCAGTTTCGAATCCTGGCGGTGGCATGGATGTGTTAGTGGTTCGGAATCCACGTTAAACTAAACTGTAGGTGTACACAAAATGACCTTAGAGCGACAAACTCCAAACCCACAACTCCAAACCCTCGAGCAGGGGATCCATTGCAGGATGCATATTCTCTACAAGCAGATTACTAATATAAAAAAAATAATTTAAATTTTTGTAGTCAAAGACCGTAAAATATCCCGTTAGTTTTTAGTTTTTGAAGTGAGACAATGAAATGAATTTGAATGATCGTTGTTCTGCGTTACATAAAAATCAATGCAGTTCGATTTAAAATATTCACATTAACATTCCTGTGTAATTTATCAATCAGATATTTAATGTTCTACAATTTTTTTTTTAAATAATTATTTACGGTTTTTGCAATTTAATTGCTTAATGCTGCGAACTATATAATTTAAATGCTTAAAACAATACAAAAAGCAATTCTTGCAATAGGAATATATAAAAAAAGCATTCATTCTTAATCGACATTCAATCAATGATATGTAGAATTGGACTTTTTAATTTCCTCTGCAATTGATTATAAAGTGGGTTTTTGCTCTGCATTGAAGTGGGTGAAAAAACTAACAACCAGTTCTTGTTCGTGAGGATGCTAAACGAGGTTATTATTTTTTAACGCTTTGCAGTTGATCAGAAAGACACTGTAATTGATTTAGATTTCCATAAGTTGTTTATTATTTATACTAATTTCATATTTTGCTTCCACCATAGAAGTATAAAGAATGGAAATTATCTTTTTTTTTTTTGCCAACATTTTTCTTTTTTTCAATATGTGGAACGTGAACTAGGTCAAGGAAATGCGAATCGAATAGAAATGATGTTGATATTTACTTGCATGTTTGAATTTTAAAATAAACATTTTTATAATTCTGAAGGTTTTTTACACAAAATTTAAATATAAAATGTGTTGAATCCCAGCCGAGTGTTGTATACCTAGGAATGTCATTTATCAAGTTTTTTGTTTGTCATTTATCATAATAACAAAAACAAACAAATGGTTATAGTTATTTTAAATTATCTTTAGATTAGATAACAAAACCGTACATAGAAAACACCAAATAGGTTTAGAATTAAATAGTATTTGTCTTAAGGCAAAAAACTAAGTTACAGAAATAATTAGATTAGAAACAAAAATAAGAATATTTAAGTATTTAAATAGACAAAAGAAATATTACACAATGAATTTATTTTATTACGAAACCAAAAATTAAGTTTATGAAACTAATGCAAAACAAACTTTAATGGAATTAATTCCATTCAAGTTGAATACAGTTCTGATAAATAGTTTTATCAAATATTATTTTCATTTTTTTTATATATATTATTTTTTTCCTATATATTATTTTGATAAACAAAAAGCATAATTTTAAGTTACGTTGATAAATATCTTAAATAGTTAAATAGAAAAATAGTTTAAATTGGATAATTTTTTCTTAACCTTACGCATATGTATTCTGCCACTCGATGCCATAGGTTTCGTGTTCCAGTCCCGACGGTGCCATGGGTGTTTGTAGTGGTTCCGGAATTCACTTTTAACGTAGCTCCCGGTCTAATATGACAATTGAACGTTGGGTTTAGGGCCGACAACCTTACCCCGTAAAAAGAAAACGGCGCATGTTTCGGAATCTGCCAGTAGGCAGAAGGCCTTGGCCCATAATGGGGCTGTTGCATCATTGAAGAAGAATATATGTATACATTTGGGGAGGGGGAGAATAATTATTTAATAGTTATTTAAAACTCAGCACTTCTTTAAAGTTACTCCCAAACGATTAACTATCTAAATTATTAAGGGTTATTTCAAAGTACCTATATATATTAAATTTAATAATAGTGCATTTCAATTTAACTAGCATTAGTTGTAATTCCTTAATTTATTCAGTTCATCAGCATCAGTGGCGCACCAGCCCGATGGTAGGAAATGTTATTATTTTTACGGAGTAGGATTATCAACCGACGCCCAACGCTTTACAGTCATATTAGATGGGAACCTACGGTTTAAAAGTAGATTCGAACTACTACAAACTGCCATGGCACAGTCAGGACTCGAACCTGAAACTTGTGACACCAAGCGCTAGTCACTCGGCCCCAATTTATTAAGTTACTTACATACAATAAAATAGGATTGATCATTAAACGGTTAACGTTTTATAAAAACTGAATGAAGTAAAAGTAATAGTTTAAATTTTGAATTATTTCAAAACATTACTTAAACGTACAGCAACAATAAAAAATCTCTATTTTTAAATATATAATAACCTTATAAACTGACTACACAATTAACAGGAAAAAAAATGAAATGATATTCTAACAAAGGGTATATTTAAAACAAAAATCACTATTATGTACGTGATACGCGACTCTTTTTTTTACTACTCAGCTGCGAAAAGACATTTTGTTTCGGTTAACAAACTATTTTACATATAAATCTTAATAGTCCAAGATTTTTCCATTTACATACAAATAAGTCTTTTAATATTATCCGGAAACATAAAAAAATTTTTACCGTTATTTAATTGGGAATTTTTTTTATTATAATAAGTAACAAAAACTACTTCCTGCGCGGTAATTATTTAGCGACCATTCCAGCAATTCTTTACCAATACTAATTACATAAAGAGACGGACAGAGAGACCTTGATTAGCATACACTGTTTCAATTCAAAGCGAGCACAGTTCCCAGAGCTGCAATTCGAAAACGCACGGGAAAAAAAACCCCATCCGTTGAAATCATAATCGGAATAGGTCTTCAAATAACAAAGGCAGTGTGCTTCTATTGTTTTATTAAGCACCTGGCCAGTAAATGAATAATAACTGTTAATAGCCCAAAATAAAACCTTGTTCTTATAACATGTGCGGTTCTTTTATTCCCTCCCCCTTCTAAGAATTAAGCAGAAGGGCTTTTATGTGTATATTAGAGGGGACTATTTAAGCAACTTGAATTGTTAACATTTTTTTTTTTTTTTCGTTATGTTGTTTACTGATGTTTTAGTTGTGAATAGTATTAAGCTTATAGAAATATAGTTAGAAGTTTTAATCAGTTTCTTAATATGCATGTTGGAGAGTTATATTTTTGCCTATAAAATTATGGGTATCGTTTTCGGAAGTGAAGTTTTTCGCTTCCATGATCAATATTTTTGTTCCTTATCACTTTATAAGCTTATTGGTTTAAGTATTTTATAAATTTCTTTCATGGGCTATTCTTATTGGTTCATTTAAATTTCTTTCACGAGCTAATAATTGTGTAAAATTGTTCTAAAAAAATCATCAGGTGAAAGCAAAAAGCAATTCTATTTCAAAGTGAAATGAGATTTTTCAAGAAAAGAAAATCTGGCCAATTGGGTAGCACTCTGGCTTTTGGTGCTTCAGGTTCAAATCTTGGCAGTGGCATGGAGTGTGTCTTCCTGGCAGTGTCTTCGTTCTTAACATTTCATTATCATGCAAGTTAAAAAAAATTAGAAAATAATGTTTACAAAAAATTATTCAAGATAATCGAAAAAAGGAGCGGCCTCATGGCCAATTGCCTAGTATTGTGGCCTTTGATACCACAGGCTTCATATTCGAATCATGGCGGTGGCATGAATATTTGTTAGCGGTTCGGAATCCATGTTAAACTATAGATCCCGCTCTAATTAGCCTAAAGTGTGCATAACATATGACTGTATAGCGACAAAACAAATATAACAAACACAAATTCTTAAAATTTTATGTTCACGAGCAAATAATTATCTGTCGAATTAATTTTTCCAAAACAAAAATATAAATAATGTAAATTAATCGATCCTAAATACATCATTTTTAGGTATTCACTGCTTAATCTAATGTATAATAACGCAACATATACATAAATTACTATGTAGGCCAAAAAGTGCTGCAGCTCCACCCTGTGCAACGCCTACACGTGGAAATCAACTCACATTCCCCCTACCTTATTACCGATTCCGCTCTAACCATATGATCTCTGGAAACGCAACCCATCGCCATATGCCCTCATGGTTCGCACGAGAGTCGTGATTCGGTGTCGGCGGGAAACAATACAATGCTTCCAAATTTACGACATACTTCGGTGGGGCAGGCGTTTTGTAAAACATCCGGTGCCTTTTTATATACACTTAAAATACCTATGCGCAGGGGGAATTAAATACGCACGCCAACCTGGCGACGCTATTATCTTACCATCTCGGGAACACAGAGGTTGTAAAAAAAAAAACAAGGACTTAATTTCTTCTTCCTTTAATAACTTGCAGATTTTAATGCTTTTTGTAAGATGATTTTCGCCATCAGTTGTTTTTGGCGATTTGTAACAATTGGCAGTGGTTTTTCTATTATACTCTGGACACAATGTGGCCCGTATTAAGTAAATGACACCAATAAAATTTGTTTTATTTTGGTGTGGAGTAAATGGTAATTGATTAAAAGCTCGTAATGGGATTTTTATGTGGATCAGGAAAAAAAAAAATGCAGTTTAATGGAGAATTAAAACCAGAAATCGTGAAATGAATGTATTGTAATCAATTATATTCCTTTAAAAAATTTTTCTCGTGTATTCAATAAAGGTATAAAATCGGATTTTATTGTCCAATTTCAAAATGGGTTTGCATTGTTGTAGTGGTATTATAATGCGAAATTTTTTTTTTTTTAAGATTTCCTTTCCAAATTCTTATTTTTTTTATAATTACAAACAAGTTTATTAACATTAAAAGGAAAACTAACGGCCATGGTCCACCAGTTTTCTGTTGGACCATGGCCGTCTGCCAACTGAAAAATTCCGAAACAGATGTTCTTTTTATTTCATAGGGGTATCAGCCTCACGCCCAACTGCCATATTAGACTGTGACCTACGGTGTAAGGTGAATTCCGAACCACTATAAACATCCATAACACAGCCGGGGCTCGAACCCGAAACTTGTGGCACCAAACGCCGGAGCGCTAGTCTCTCAGCCATCAGCCCTGATAAAAATGTTTTTCTTCTAATGCAGCTGGCAAATAGACTGTGATCTTCGCCATAAGGGCTGCACCGATGTTACTCACTTTGCATTACCCAGGGGGCGCGTGCAACTTGATGGTAAGCCACGGACGCGGAGTAACGATGCCCCCGCAACGCTCTACGATCCTATTAGGACCGGGACCTATGGCTTAAAATGGATTCCGAACCACTACAAACACCCATGGGCAAGCCGGGATTTGAACCCAATACCTGTGGTACCGAACGCCAGAGCGCTAGCCACTCGGCCATCGGTCCCCTGCCCTGATAAAGATTTGCTACATACAAATATTTGTAACCCTACAATTCATATACATTTACAAATACTCGCCTATTTTCAAGCATATTCATATATAT
The DNA here is from genome assembly GCA_021605095.1 of Caerostris extrusa. NCBI lineage: Eukaryota > Metazoa > Arthropoda > Arachnida > Araneae > Araneidae > Caerostris > Caerostris extrusa. The sequence goes on along the minus strand of BPLR01020372.1, from coordinate 102,840 downwards.
ATAAATAAAGTTATGGTGTTCCGTGCTATGGACGTTTGTAGTGGTTCGGAATCCACTTTAAGCCGTGGTCTAATATGACCGCAGAGAGTTGGACTGACAACCCTACCCCTACTGTCTAGAAATCAGACAGTAGGCATACGGCTTTGGTTCACTATGGGGTTGTTGCGCCAATGATGATAATGATATATAAATAAACCAAAGAAATTTAAAAAGCATTTCCAATTTTAACGCTCCGACATTATAGAAGAGTAACATGTGCCCATTCCATCTATTTTTCTTGCGAAAAAAGTATAGTATAAAGTACTGCTTCTTTCCATTGCAATATTTTGCATGCTTAATAATATAAGTCTCTCTATATTTTCCATCACAATATACTTTTAATCCATTATACTTTGGACAATGTGGTTTGTCTGTCACGAATAAAATTTGTTTTATTTCGGTGTGGAGTAAATGGTAATTGATTAAAAGCTCATAATGGGAAAGTAAAATGAATTGTTATGTGGACCAGGAAAAAAATAATAAATGAAATGTTGTTTAATGGGGAATTAAAACCAGAAATCGTGAAATGAATGTATTGTAATCAATTATATTGCTTTAAAATTTTTCTCTCATGAACTCAATACTACAGGAATAAAAATGGTATTTTATTGTCCAATTTCAAAATGGGTTTGCATTGTTGTGGTGGTATTAAAATGCGAAATTCTTTTTAAAGATTTCCTTCCCTTTTTAATTACAAGCAAGTTTATATTTCCATTAAATTTTTGTACATTTGTATTTAAATATTTTAATATTTCCTTGTTTTTCTTAAAATAAATTCTGATTTTATATTAGCTAGAGTTTTATTTCGAATAATTTTTAGTGGAATCATTCTGCAAAAGGCTATTAAAAGTTTTGTCCCAATAAAAGATTTTTTACGGTTATTAATAGGTTATTGTTTGACCTTAAAAATTCCTGAAAACAGAAAAATAAAAATATGTATGTGAATTAAATTCTTAAATTGTATTGCATGCGAACTTTATGACGGCGGTTTTGTATCATAATTTTTAGAAATTTGTGAAAATAGGTTGTTTCCTCTGCTTAGCAAATTGAGCGTCCAAATTCATTATTATAATTATATATTTTTAATTATTTTTTGAAAAAATAGAAAAATGACATAGTAACCTTGTTTTGAATGGCATATTTCATTCCTTTTTTTTCCATTATATTTCGTACGAACTCTTCATTTTGAACATGATTGTTATTATAATTTTTTCGGTATTTTACTTCGGTTACGTAAAATACTGAAAATTTTTAATAATAATCATGTTAAAAATTATAACTATAATCATACTAAAATTATAATAATAATAATGTTAAAGTTATAAAAATAATCAAGTTAAAAATTATAATAATAATCATGTTAAAAATTATAATATTAATTATGGTAAAAAATATAATAATAATCAAGTTAAAAAATATAATAATAATCAAGTTAAAAATTATAATAATAATCGAGTTCATAACGTATTTAAATGAAAAACAAAAGCTCATATTGATGTTAATCAGATAATGATGTAATAGTTGAAGACAAAATGAAAATAATTTCCAGTCTCAAAATTTGGAATTTGGCCCACCATATGGCTTTTGCGCCAATAAAGAAGGTTTGTCGCTCTATGGTCATTTTCTATACACATTGGGCTAATTAGACCGGAACCTACAGTTTAACGTGGATTCCGAACCACTCACAAGCATCTATATCACCGCCAGGATTCTAACCTGAAGCCTGCCAATTGGCCATCAGACCGCCCAATGAAGAAGGAGAATAAATACTAAGTTAATTTTTTTTTTTTTTTTTTTGTAAATGACCATAATATATAAGCAGATGATGTTTCATTATCTTCTACCAATAATCACAGTAAAATATTAACCCAAAATAGTACTACACCAAAGAATGCAGACAAAAAAAATTTCTACTGTCTCAAATAGCGAGACCACTCCATCAAAGAGATGGGCGAAATGATTATTTGCTATCAAAAATAAGAATAAAACAGTCCTATAATGGATGTTTTCGAATATGAGGAACGCCTGAACAAGATAATTTTGTTCAACCTCTTGTTTAAAAAATAGCAAGCCTGCTTTTCCCTATCCTTAAATATGTCTCTTCCAACCTACAGTTCATAAATCAATGTAATTGTTTGCTTTTTCTCCGTTTGAATTCAAAAACAAAGCGGTGGACTCATTATCCTGAAATTAACAAAAGCATTCGTCACGTTTTTCTGGCGAGAAATTAGCATATTAAAAACCTTTCCCCTTCGAGGAATTGCAGACTCATAATGAACAGAAACAGAAGTACCTATTCGGAGAAAATAATAGGAACAGCCCGAATTGCTGATGCTAATTCAGTCTGAGTACTTTTTAATCGAGGCTTTCTTTCCTCTGATAGGCTCACGATATCTATTTTTCTTCCTCCTCGTAGAGAATCCGCATTTTGATTTTTGATCAAACCGCAAGCGATCGTCAAAACAAGAACTGCAGGTGAATCCTGGTGTCCTTAATCAGTGAAATAAACAAGCCCATACTTCATCCATCGGACAGGACAATTTTCCCACACCCCGCATTCTTTTTTCGATTTAATCTCTACAGAAATGAACCGAGATCAACCTTGCTCTTGAAGAATGAAAACAGGAAAGTTTCTCACACACTGTGCTTGATGCTTTTTGAACAGTTTATATTTCGAAAATAGTTCTTTTTAAAAAAAAAAAAAAATCTCAAATATAATCTTAATATTAAGTTTTTATATTTAAATGCAGATTAAAGGGATAGTATTTCTGATGTATGGATGACACAGTTTAAAAAATGTCCCTCGTTATACCCCAATACCACGATAATAAAGTGAATTACACGAATTGAAGATTTTATAATAGGATTGACGATTTTCTTTTTTTTTGCAGGGAAATTACTGAATCCTATGTCCTTAATCTTTGAAATAAACACGCTCATACTTGATCCATCGGACAGGACAATTTTCCCACACCCCGCATTCTTTTTCGATTTAATCTCTAGAGAAATGAACCGAGATGAAGGAGATCAACCTTGCTCTTAAAGAAGAAAGTTTCTCACCACTGTGTCTGATGCTTTTTGAACAATTTAATTTTGAAAATAGATTTTTTTAAAAAAATTCTCAAATATATACATGCATAAAAATACAGTTTAAAGAGAGAGAAGAAAAAAAGGGCGATTGCGATATTTAATTGATTCAAGATAATACCAATTTTATCAATAGCCAGAGTTTTAAAAACTTTGCATAGTATTTCTGATGTACACATGACATAATTTAAAAATGTCCCTCGTTATACCCCGATACTATGATAATAAAGTGCGAGGGGAATAACTGAATCTTGTGTCCTTAATCAGTGAAATAAACAAACTCATACTTGATCCATCGGACAATTTTCCCACATCCCGCATTCTTTTTCGATTTAATCTCTAGAGAAATGAACCGAGATGAAGGAGATCAACCTTAAGAATGCTCTTGCTCTTGAAGAAGGAAAACAAGGAAAGTTTCTCACAGATGATTTTTGAACAATTTATATTTTGAGAATAGATTTTTAAAAAAAATCTCATATTTGAGATTTTTTTAAAAAGCTTTGTATGCAAGAAAAATTATAGCTTTAAATGCAAGATATCTAAATGCAGTTTTAAGAGAGAAGACAAAAAGAATACGAGGTGGACGAGGTTGGAAATAATACCAGTTTTATTAAGAGCTAGAGTGTTAAAAATCTTGCATAGTATTTCTGATATACGCGTGACATAGTTAAAAAAATGTCCCTCGTTGTGTTCCGATACCATGGTAATAAAAAAGAATTAAATATTTTATAATAGGTTTAACGGTTTTCTTTTCAAATGACACCGATTGAAAATATTTTATTTGTAGTCTGTAGCTTGTAGTGCGCTGAAGTTTTAAATTTCTTTTTTTTTTTCCTTTCCTTTTACATCAAAAACGTTACATTTGCTCAGCACTGTGAAGAATGTGCACTCAGAATGTTTCATTTTCTTTCATTTTCTGATTTATGAATTTAAGAAGTTTATCTTGTATAGTTCCAGCATGTCAGTGGCATGATGGCCAATGCGCTAGCGTTTTGGCCGTCGGTACCACAGGCTTCAGATTCGAATCCTGGCGGTGGCATGGATGTTCGTGAGTGGTTCGGAATCCACGTTAAACTGTAGATCCCATTCTAATTAAACCAAAGTGTGCAAAAAATGACCATAGAGTGACAAACCAAACCAATCCAGCATGTCAATTTTCAAACCATACTCCGTTAGAAATTCCAATGAGCTATTCACGAGCTTTTAAACATAAAATATTTAAAACAAACAAAAACGTAACTTCTTGTTGACTCATTAAAAAATAAAGCCATGCACAGTAAAAAAAATGCATATTTTATGTTTGTGAGCTTGTAAGCTTTAAATTTTGATAATTTTTTTTTTTTATTAAAGCATGCTATTAATTTATGTTATTAAAGCTTATGTCAATAAGCTTTATGTTCTACTGTACGAAATATTGTTGTACTGCAACAATACTTCGTACAGTAAAACATGGTGTTAACAGCAATGCTTGACCACAAACGACAAGAATTAATGATTGATAAACAGTTTATCTTTTCTGGAATTCCATCTGGTGAAGATCTTGAAGGTTATTTGCACACATCTGACAAGAAATGCATGCCATCGGACTATTTTACAAACGCTGACAGAGGCGGACTGAATGATTCCATTGAGAAATTGTTTTAGTTAAAACTGACGCATAATAACACAGAGCGTTCATAATTTATATTTATGGAACGCTTCCTTTGCCTCGAGTTATTTCAGTAACTTAATTACTCGAGAAATGCAAATAAGTGGAGCACGTGCAAAACTTGAGGACGGGGGGAGAGAGAGAGAGAGAGAGAAAAGCATGCTCGCTTGCGTGGGAGTCGCCATTTGTGTACACAGTTATTTCATTTGACTTTAATTCAATTAAAATTGAGATAAATGATTTTTTTTTTTTTTTTTTTACTACTTAAAGTATTCAATGTAAATAAAAAAAGTAAATAAAAGTTATTATAGAAATGGAAAAGTAATAATTTAAATTTTGAGTATTTTTCTAATGATTAAAATTATTTTCCCAGTTTGCAACTACTTAAGTCGGCCTGAATGGCCGAGTGGCTAGCGCTCTGCCGCTCGGTACCATAGGTCTCGGCTTTGAGTCCCGGCAGTGCATTGTATGTTTGTAGTGGTTTGGAATTCACTTTAAACCGTTAGGTACCGGTGTAACAGGATCATAGAGCGTTGCGGGGGTAGTGTTACTCCGCGTCCGTAGCTTATCTTCAAGCTACACGCACCTCCTGGATAGTGCTAAGTGAGTAACGTCGGTGCAGCGCTTGCCCTAAGGCATAAAAGGCAATTGTGTAAGTGTTTGTCAGCTGAATTAGAACAAAAAAGTAACTACTTCAGATTTTTTTTTGTATTAGACCAGGGGTGGCCAACCGGCTTACAGATTTATCGTATCCGTGGAAGTGGAATTTTAAATGTTTTGCTTTTTATTTCAGTTTAATTTCTTGTCTTTTAATTTAAAAAAAAAATACTAAATGTTCCCTATGATTTAAAAAGAATAGCATTTTGGGCTGCACCCTTTTCCCTTCTTTAACTATTCTTACTATTATTTTCCTAACAATAGTTTTGATTTCATTTTATGAAAGTTATAGTTACAGTTAAAATGAAATATTGACAGAATATACCGAACTGGGCAGGAATAACTAACTATGTGAAGGCTTCTTTCAAAAAAGTTTTCCTTTCTTTGCAGAGACATGACTTCAATAAATGGTCTGACAATAAGTAAGCACATTTAAAAATAAAAAAAAATGTAAGAAACTTGTGTGGGATTTATTTCTTTGTAATCATTCCTTTTGTAGTCGATTGCTAAATAGGTTACATCCTTTTTATGTTGTCGTATCCTAATAACGAAAGCAATAATTAAAATTCATAGAAATGGGTCAAATATTGAGGACATTTTATAAGAATTAATCGAAATTATAATTATTTTGAAACAAATTTATATTTATGTGATAGATTAAAAAGTCTATTTTAATTATTTTTTACTCGAATTTTTTTCCTAATTTTGCATAATATACTTCAATTTAATTTTTAATGTCCGTTCTTTAGTTTGTGAAATTCAAATTACAAATATTTGTTTTTAATTTTCTATTCATAAAAACTATTTTGATACATATTATAAAACTTAAAAAATTATCACTTAAAATATTTTGTCCACAATAAGTAAAAAAAAAATTAAAAATATTTTGTATTTTATATAATTTTTTTTTTTTAAATTATCGTAATTGTTTCAATATGAAGTTGATCATAAACTATAAATTCGAGATATTGGCACATATATTAAGAAAGAATATTTTTGGCTGTTTAAAATTTGTAACTTAGAAGGGTGAAGATGGAATAGTAAAAAAAAAAAATTATTATAAAATAAATTAAAACAAAATATAGATATATATAACAGGTGGGCTGAAAAGTTCGTTGTTGTTTTTGATCGATTGTGAGCTCGCGCGGCACCGACTTTGAACAAGTTTTCGCATATCCAAATATTCATTCACGGTATGTCCAACAAGTTAATTTGAAATCTTTAGGGTCTCAGCTATCTCAATCAACTTCACTTTACGGTTATCAGAAATAGTTTTGTGGACTTTTTTTGATGTCTTCGTCGGTCTCCTCGGTGCTCATTTCGCCTCGTTTAAATTTAGCAAACCACTACTCTACGGTTAGTTTTCCTGGTGCAAAGTCCGAATAATGTTTATCAAGCCAAGCCTTGGCTTCAATAGCATTTTTTTTTCGCCAAAAAAGCAATGCTTTATTAACACACGAAATTCCTTTTTATCCATTTTTTCAAACTAACAAAAGTGGCTTCACTAAAAATGCTATAACTCAACATACTAATAGTGCAACAGCTGTCAAATTTATACACGTGTCTTTTGAAGGTTAGGGCTAACTAAAAATCATATGGATTTAATATTAGTAGCGCCATCTATGTGTCAGCCTACGAACTTTTCAGCTCACCTGTTATTTATATATATATATATATATTATTTAGATATATATAAAAAAATTATTATAAAATATATGCCCATGATTACAATAGATTTAAGTAACAAATGCACTTTGATTCCTATAATTTCCAAAATAGGCGGAAACGAATTTCTCGAAAAAAATGTGATATGAGATAAATAAATGGTCTCACAAAATTAAATGGTAAATAAATAGTGGATGATGATAAATAAATGATAAAAAAATTTGAAAAAACTTAATTCGTGAAAGAAATTGTAAGCCGTTTAAGTTCCTTTGTGACGAAACAACTTTTTCCTGGCGAAAAAAAAAAAAAAAAAAGTTTTGTATACGGAATATTAAAAAAAGTATTTTTCCATTCCTGTTTGTGGAATAGAAAAAAAAATAAAATAGCAATAAATATTCAATCTAGAACGATCAAGACAAGCAATTTTCTTTGTTATTATTTTGTATTTTAAAAACTTGAGCTCTTCCCTCTAACTCTAAACAAATATCCCTTTTTTTTGAATAAAATTTAAAACCGTAGTGTCATACTTGTTGTTTCTTTTTCATATTAAACATCATATTAAAAGTGTTTATAAGTCGACCTGAATTATCTTTTGAATTTAAATCGCAACGAACTGTAGATGATGGATTTCCAATTGAAATTTGAAAATGTTTTGACTACCTATGTCTCAAAATGGTCTTCGAGATGATACGCAAATGATGAATTTACGTAAACAAAAACAGAACAAATATTTAAACTGCAGATAAATATAAACAAGTAAAAGAATTTCAATAATACCGATGACTCTTTTGTAGAAAAAAACTTAAATATAGCCAAACTTGAATATTGGCGAAAAACTTGACTTGACACCAAACTTGAATATTGGCGAAATATTCGGTACATTTGCGTTAGACATTGGTTCCCAAAGGTTGGAAACAATTTTTTTTTAATATTAAGTTCAGTGACTCTGGAATCTATTATGGTTATTTTGACATTTAAATGGCGAAACCATTGCGTGCCAAACATCAAACTCGATTGAAGTCAAATTGGAATATTAGTGAAAAACTTGAATATTGGCGAAACATTCGGTACATTTACGTTAGACATTGATTCCTAAAGGTTGGACGCAATTTTTTTTAATATAAAGTTCAGTGACTAACAATATATTATGGTTATTTTGAAATTTAAATAACAAACCATTGCTGCCAAACATTAAACTCCATTGACATCAAACTTGAACATTTTTGACACCAAACTTGAATATTAGCGAAACATTCGGTACATTTGCATTAGACATTGATTTCCAAAGATTGAACACAATTTTTTTTAATATTAAGTTCACTAACTTTGCAATGGTTATTTTGACATTTAAATAACGAAACCATTGGCGAATATTGGCGAAAACTTGACTTGACATCAAACTTGAACATTGACGAAACATTCGGTTAGATTTGAGTAAGACATTGATTCCCAAAGATTGGACACCATTTCTTTTTTTTTTTTCTAATTTTAAGTTCAGTGACTCTGCAATCTATTATGGTTATTTTGACATTTAAATAACGAAAGCATTGCATGCCAAACACCAAACTCCATTGACACCAAAACTTGAATATTGCCGAAAAACGTGACTTGACACCAAACTTGAATATTGGCGAAAAATTCGGTACATCTGCATTAGACATTGATTCTCGAAGTTTGGACATACTTTTATTTCTAATATTAAGTTCAGTGACTCTGCAATCTATTATGGTTATTTTGACATTTAAATAACGAAACCATCGCGTGCATATAAATAATTTTTCATACGCTATTGTCACTTTTGAGAAACAATTTTGTTAAAATTGAAAATAAATTTCTTCAAGCATTACTTAAAATGGAATGTCTATGCTCATAATATGTTTGGGCTTTTACTTTGCTGCTGCCTTCATTTATCGTTTTCCCTATTGTCTTTGGAAATATTTTTAAATTACACATCTATGCAGAAAGAAAAGAGAAAAATTGTTCCAAGATAAAATTGCGTTGAGTCCCAACAATGGAATATGAATTGTTCAGTCTTTTGTTTATCTTCGTAACAATCTTTAAACTTAATGACTTTTTTGTATTGAAAGACTTTTTGAAAAATTGTCCTAACTACCCTTTTGAAGATGAAAATCATTTTCAGCACTTGCTTATGTTTGTAAGATGGGCATAATGATGATAAGGCATTAAGTTTTGACAGGAATATGATTATGATTATGATTTTATTGCATAATAATGCTCAGAATTATTTCTCTTACAAAAATCATAAAAATAAAATTAATTACTCATTTTAGCAGTCTTTTTATTTACATAATAGATAAATAAACGCAAATATTATTATTACTATTATGATATAGCTATGAATAAATGAAACATAAAATGATAAAGCTTAAAACAATTTCTGTAAGTAAAATTTATCTGCAGTTGTAGTTTATTTGAGTTTATTTCCTTGTGATATCTATTAGATTAAAAAACTTTTAAAATTCACTTAGAATTTTCTGAAATATTCAAAATAATTATTTATTTTAAATAAATTAAACAAAACATTTTTCAAATTTGAGCTGCTTTTGAGCTTTTTTTCTAATAATTTACATCACCGATAACCTAATGTAATATAAATCTTTAAAAAGCATGTAGCACCATATTTTTGATTGTCCAGCTGTTGCAACCGCTATACATCTTTTTGATCATCCCTCGAAATAAAATTTATACTCCAAACTGGCAATCAACATAGCCAATATTATTCGGGAGTACCACGATATTTAATTTTCTTGTATTTTACAAGGGATACGACAACAGCAATAACAGGAAAAAGCCTTGCGAACCCCACGTGAAACATTACTTTAATGCTAGTTTGGTAATAAAAAAGTTAAATAAAAAGGGTAATTTCCAGTTTGAACCGCGGCACACTAACAAAAATGTTGTAGTATAAGAACCTTGAAACCTTTTCTAGCCAATGTTATATAGCCAATAAGCAATGTTATATAGCCGATAACCAATGTTATATAGCCCATAACCAATGCTATATAGCTGTTATATAGCCCATAACCAATTTTAAATAGTTGTTATATAGCCAATAACCAATGCTATATAGCCCATAACCAATGTTAAATAGTTGTTATGTAGCCAATAACCACTGATATATAGCTGTTATATAGCCCATTACCAATGTTAAATAATTGTTATATAGCCAATGTTATAGCTGATCGTGTTAATAAAAGCACCTTGATATTCTGAATAATCCGTTTAGACACATTGAGAGCAATTTAAATATGACTACATAATCGTGACTACAACTTACGTAACACGCACCGACTTGCTCTGTTTGACTAACCAATCTTAATCCTAGAATCCAGTTTAATGGTAATTGAAATTTCAGAAGGAAAAGAAATTATAATATCTATGCCTATTATATCTGCGTATTTATCTTCTATATTAGTATAGATAGTTAAACTAGATTGCTATTTGGGTGGAAAATTTTCAGTTAACTGCTAATACAACGATTTAAAGTTACCAATTACAAACTGCAACTCTTTTGAAATATGGAAAGCGTTAGGTAAAATAGTAAACCATGTTAAGTCAGTTAATAGAAAAACAAGTTGAAACAATGGAGGATCTGTTTATCTGTGATAAACTTGTATATTATTTAAACTGCTGTAACGGGTTATTTATGGGTGTTCATCTGTGTCAACATATGCAGGCGAACGTTCTTCACAAAGGAAAATAGCTGTCGTTATGTCATATTCAAATGCCACTCAATTTCCTTCGGATTCAACTATTTTCTGCTATTAGCTATAAAAATATATATTTAAACAAAAAAATCCTGACATTTGGAAAACTATTGAAAAAACTATTTTTCATCAATAAAAAATTTAAAAAATAAATTTTTTTCACAACTGGCTACTGTCTTATTCCCTTTATCCTGATATGGCAAATGTATAGCAGTTTTGGCGTTACTCAAAGTGTAAAGTGGCAAAGTTACTCAAGGATAGGGAAGTTTATTGCTGTGCGTTACAATTAATAACTAGCTCCAAAAAGACCACGGGCCTAATGGCCAATTGGCTAGCACTCTGGCAGTTGGTACCACAAACTTCAGGTTCGAATCCTGGCGGTGGTATGGATGTTTAAGTGGTTCGAATCCACATTAAACTGTAGGACGGTCTAATTAGCCCAAAGTGAGCAAGAAATTACCTCAGAGCGACAAATCAAACCAAACCCAGAAAAGTTCTCCCTCCACATTCCTTTATGAATCCAGTATAATTATTTTCTAATCTACAGATTTATCTTGTCTATCTGCGATGTACTTATATTGTGCCGTCACAATCTAGAACTAATAGACTCAGGCAAGTTTGCCCTCTCCACGTTCCTTTAAGAACCCAATATAATAATTTTTTGTTTTACAGATTTGTCGTACCCATCTGTAAAATAGATAACTCATTTTGTGCAATGTCATAATCTGTTCATTATTTTCTGCAGTGTCATCACAATTTGGAACGGACATCTTCAAGACGACCATGTAAGAAGTTCACGTTCTCCTTTTTTTTTTTTATTTATTATTTTTTCCGACGAATTCAGAGATTTATCCTCCTCTTTTACTACGCTGTAGGTCCCGGTCTAATTAGCCTAAAGTGTACACAAAATGATCGTAGAACGACACGCCATATCTTTTACTACGTGGAAGAGAGAAATTTTATGTTTGCCTCGCTAATAAGTAAGCTGAAAAAGTACAAAAGACCAACTTGCTAAAACAAGTCCAAAATTGGAAATCTATGAAATCAAGTCCTATTTATCCTTTTATTAATGGGGTAAATAAACAATTCCGTTCACAATCTCTAAATTATAATCATTTAAGATTGAATTTTTAATCCAAGGAAAAAAAGTCATATAATCTCATATTTGTTATGATGCAGAACCTGTTTTAATTTTGGCCAAGATAAATGGCAATTTGCAAAAAGTAATCTGTCGAGGTATTTAAAAAAAAAAAAAAAAAAACATGCAAATAAACTCTTTTATGATGTTTTCCGATTTTTTGCTGAACTTGTTATTTTAAGCACTTCCGGATGATTATAATAACTAAGTTTAGTCTTTCACTAAAAAACCCTTTTTTTTTTTAAAAAAAAAAAAAATTACTTTAAAAAAACTTTTTATATGGCTTACATATACAGAATATAATGGGCTCATAGAATTCTAGAACTAAAAGGGCATCTTTTTTTCAATTTAATAATAAAACAACATTCTCATTTAAAAAAAAAAAGAAAATGTGTTTTCATTATTGAAATTGCATAGAAAGATTTTAATAGAAAGTAAAAATTTCTTAAGCAAAATGCAATATCTCTATCTTTCATGATTTTCATTTATCTCTTTGAAGAACAAACAAACATTATTATTTTAGAATTTTTAAATGGCACAGCACCTTTCCCCCTTCAAGTGTCTAGTTTTCATAAATGTCGCCTAAATCCTTTAAGTTCAAAAATATTATTCTTTCGAACAAAGTTTTTCCTTCCCCGTAAGTTTTGTTCCGAGAATAGTTATAATGATACAATGGCTTCTCGAAATTATAGTTTACTCTTTTCCCACAATGAGAAAACTGGATATCTTTTTCCGAGAATAAGTAATGTTTTAACTTTTTTGGGCAAAGTAGAAAGAGTCTTGCGCAACAATATATCCAACGAAACATAAACATCAAATACTAAATAAAAAAAAATAACAAGGCGAGGAATTTTGCAGTTCTATTTTTAATCTGCTTTAGTATTATTGTGCTGGGTTATTTATAATTTTTTCAGTTAAATTTCTTAAACAATATTAGATTTTATAAATAGGGAGTGTGTAGGAATATGATTCTTTCCAACTTGTTCATATATAACAATTGATGCAAATTTTTAATTGTGTTTATTATTTTCTTTTAATCGTGAAAGAAGAAATTGCAAATTATTACTGTATTCGATCTGTAGGCAGAATTTCATGGAGGATAGCATAAAAGGAACTGAGTTCGAAACCTGATAAATGATATGATATCAAAGGCTTCGTGTATGTGCCAAGAATGAGCTTGGTGTATCCATGGACCGGAAATTCCATCTGTTTTATTTGAGAAGAGAAACAGGGCGGGAATTCCTCCAGATACCACCTCGGGGGATGTTTGATCAAAATTACTGTGGTAAAATGTTGATATACTTTAAATAACGCTGAATCTGCTACATAGCTGCTATTATAATGATAAAGGATCTCATTTCAGAGTGCTAGAAATATGAGAGGTTCATTTTTTTTCCCAATCAATTAATTAACCTTTGATTATAAAAAATTACGATAATATTTAATCTTAAATAAATAAATAATTATTTAAATAAATTATAAAATATATAATCTTAATTTCAATTAATATGTGGACAATTTTTTAATAGTAGTTTCTTTCTTAACTAGAAATCTGAGAGTTTTCGAGCATATTAACGAGCACATATGTTATAAATAACATGTGTGGTATCTCGCCAATATGTCGCATACATATGGTATTTCGTCAACCCACATATGTTATGTATATATATTTCCATTTTAACTTTTGGTGCCTTAATTAATCTATTTTATAAGCTCAAAAATTACCTTTTATATTTCATGTGGAAAATGGTTTGGTCTTTAGTAGGGTTTTTTTTTTTTTTTTTTTTTTCCCCGTTCTAATGCAGCTGGCAAACACTTAGACAGCTTGGTCTCGGATGCCTTAAGGCAAGCGCTGCACAAATGTTACTCACTTTGCATTACCCAGGGGGCGCGTGTAACTTGAAGATAAGCCACGGAAGCGGAGTAACAATGCCCCCGCAACGCTCTACGATTCTATTAGGACAGGGACCTACAGTTTAAAGTGCATTCCGAACCACTACAAACATCCATGGCACCGCCGGGACTCGAACCCGAAACCTGTGGTACCGAGCGCCAGAGCGGTCGGCCATTCATTTAACATTTATATTCGAAATCCTTTTCATGAGAATTCATTTAACCCCCAAAAGGCTCAGTAGTTAATTTAAAATTAATAACTAATTTAAATAATAGTTATTTAATTTCATTAATAAATTTAATTTAATTTAGATGTTAATTTTGAACACGTGAATTTTGGTAAATTGTAAATTACTTCCTGAATAACGCCAAATTGGTGACAAATATAAAGGTTTTATTGACTTTGGAAACACATTTTGCGATGGTGACGATCCATATTCTGAAACATCTAAAATAAGACCAAGAGATTAGCATACAAATAATTCCTAACAAGGGTTTTGTTAGTTATCTATTTAACATATCAAACCAAAATGAATTTTAATCAAAGTAATATTTATGGATTCGCAAAAATTTGGTGCCAGCTTGGTCCAAATATTTCCCAACTCATGTCGCCACCAAAAACTATACGTTAGCAGAGAATGCGTAAGAAAATGAGTTGGTTCCCAAATAGTTAGCTCATTAATAATAAATAGTTTCCTTTCTTTGTAAACAGACGTTCTCAAGCGCGAAACAGAAATCCGCTTTTTTTCTCCTTGTCGCTCAGGAGAATAGCTCAGCTGCAAAAGGGGCATCGATCAAAATGTGGGGCAAACTTTTAAGACAATGTATTATCTAAGAGTCAAAAGGAAAACATGCTGCAAAACCTATAAGGGCTTGTTCGAAAACGCATAAAACACGATCGAGAACGATTCGAGCGCAGGAAGGGAACCGTGCGATAAATAAATAAAAAAGACAAAAAACTAAAATAGGCATAGAAAATAAATAAATAACGAAAAACTTTTTCTAAACTGGCAAGGCAGGAGGATTTTTTAGAGGAAAGCATGTGGCTACACCTAGATACATGCCTCCCTTCTGTGCACGAATTCAGGCGAATCCGTTCATATGATTCGTGCAACACGCCAGGTAATGTGATTACTCATTCAGTTATTTTCCATAGCGGAGTAATTTACGAGTTTACCATTACGACATAAAACATTGTGATTCGCTCATGGATATGCGAAGAAGGTTTTGACATTTTTTTCTTTTTCATCTCTTTTTATTATTTCTTTTTTTATTTTTATTTTATTTATTACATTTTTTTTTCTCTCTCCATCATTATATTATTCCCCCTCCTGTTTCTTTATTATTTATATTATATCTATCTATCTATCTCTCTTGTACATGTTGCGTGTATTAACGCTATGGTGGTCAAGTGTAAAGATCGGCAAGCCACAAATTTCGGTGCGCGACTCGCATAGGATGTATTATTTATTTATTATTATTATTTTATTATATTAATATTATTATTTATTTTATTTTTCTTTTTCCCCCTACACAGTAGGGT
Organism: Caerostris extrusa; assembly: GCA_021605095.1. Lineage (NCBI taxonomy): Eukaryota > Metazoa > Arthropoda > Arachnida > Araneae > Araneidae > Caerostris > Caerostris extrusa. The sequence goes on along the minus strand of BPLR01020372.1, from coordinate 87,442 downwards.
GGTTTCTGGTTCACGAACATGCCGGCGTGGTTGAGTTATGGCCTCCTGGCTCACAGATGAGTGCGGTCCAACAATGGGCAAGAGCGGCCTTAGATGGTTATTTATGAGTTGTGCCGGATTTTGCCTGACAGTTTCAAGGGAAATTAAACTTTGTTAAAACAGCTTTTTCGCGGAGGATTCGGCTGGTTACGCTGGGGGTCACCTGAGCAACATTATTGCCATCGTTTGCCGAGGCAGGGGGTGGGGCTTCAATATTGTTGCCAGTTGCGCCGTCACGCATTCTTTCGTTCCACCGGCACCCGATGATTGGTCGGCAGTTTTGTTGGGTTCTCTCTCTGCGAAGGTTGGTGGGAGGTGGTTTACGACCGGATTAAATCTTTCGCAACATGTTATAGCTCATGTACGCGCATTTAACCATTCTGTTCACATGAATATATATAAATGAAAAAAAGAAGTGACAAGCAGTGTGGAATGTGTTATGCAATTCGCTGCAAGCCATTTTCAATGAATAGAGACGTCTCTGAATCAGAGACATTGGGTTTCCGTTAAAACAGTGGTTCCACTAACAGTGAAGTGTGACTTCCCCCCCCCAGAAAAGTGCAGATAATTAAAAAAGATGGAGGTGACATTTTCCCTAAAAATACAGAAATAAAAATTGGTTCAAAGAAATGAAAAAACTCACAAAAATAACATGCTGCGAAAGATTTAATCCAGGTGTGGTTTACGACCGGATTAAATCTTTCGCAACATGTTATAGCTCGTACGCGCATTTAACCATCTTGTTCACATCAATATATATAAGAAGTGACAAGGAGTGTGGAATGTGTTATGCAATTTGCTGCTGCAAGCCATTTTTCAATGAATAGAGACGTCTCTGAATCAGAGACATTGGGTTTCCGTTAAAACAGTGGTCCTACAAACAGTGGCGCGGGACCCCGGCAATAAAGGTGCGGATAATTTAAAAGATGGGGCGACATTTTTCGTAAAAATACAGAAATTAAAGTCAATTCAAAGAAATGAAAAAAATTCACAAACATAATATTGAAGGATTTATGAATTGACTTCAGTTTTTATTGTTATGAATTTCAAAATAACTCTCTGTTTAATAAGCAGTTTACGATTATAAATTTAAAATCGTTAAATATGTAGTTTTTTTTATAACAACGCAGTTATGAGTTATAGTTTTTAGTTTAGTTTTATAACAATATAGTTATATATATATATATATATTTAACTTGGCTATTAAGTAACAAAGAACCAAATACATTCCTTAGTAATTTTCCTAAAAATACATCAAATGTAACAAAAAAAAAAGTAAAATTAAAAGAACTATTTTCCATTGCATAGATGATAATTGACAATTAAATGTTTATTAATGTTGTTGTAAAAAATTAAATATTTTGTATTAATAATTAAGCAGATATCAATACATATAATGACTAAATTTAACTAAAAAATTTTTTTTTTTTGCATGTTAATTAAAAGTTAAAAAATATTTTTCATTATTAAGTTATTATAAAAAATATTGTTATAGCTCTTCTATATTGTTATTATAAAAGTGTATAAATATTAAACAATTTATATTTAAAGATGAAAAATATTGAGAAGGTTGGCAGAACTTTTTTACTTAGGGGAATAGAAGATAAAAACTTAGATAAACACAATTTTGGATGCTTAGTAGATTAATTAGTAATGAAGCTTAGTATTGATGAATAATCACCTACTTTTAGTGTGACGATGATTTATTTTTTTAATGATGAAGCTTGGTACATATAAATAGCCACTTTCTTTTAATGTGATGATGATTTATATTTAATGATGACTGATAAATAGCAACCTTCTTTTAATGTGATGAAGATTTATCTTTATTAAATATATTTGAAGATATATGAAGATAATGACTTTATTAAGATATATGAAGCTTAGTGCTGGTAAACAGCCATCTATTTTTAATGAGATGATAATTTTTTCACACATCAAATTACTAATTTTATGACGAACGTGCATTCATTGATAATAGATGTTGAAAATTTTTAAAATATGCAACTTGATTGATTTGTATGGCATGATATTTAGCAAACTTAACGATCAATATATTTCTTACTCTGCCTGAAATCCAGATTAGATAGTGATTTTTCAAGGTTTTAAACTAATTACGTACGATTTCAATGGAATTTGAATGATATCTAAAACATTTTAATCAAAACACTGTCTTTGACCATTTTGGTGAATGCTGGACCAACATTAACTACTATTTATCATGACGGGTTTTTTTTTTTTTAAATGAAAATAATGGATAACTGACTCTTGCGCCACTTAAAACCGCCAGTAAACTGTCGCCAAGGTTATCTTTCAAAACATACATTTTACATTCAAATGAATTTCTTTTTAATTGAGATTCATTAACATCACATATGCTTAAACATCTCATATGTACACCCAGAATTTGAATCCAACTAGTGTCAAGTAGGTAAGTCATAAATCATATTATTTTTTTTTAAGAATGACATATCAAGAAATCAAATATCACATGTAAATTCACAATACGAAAAACCCCTAATAAATGCATATAAACCTGTTTTTATATCCCACCAGTTTAAAAACAAACTTTATTTACAACTTGTAAGCAGATAAATAAAGTTTAATTTCTTTTAATGAATCGTTCTTAACTTTTTACCGTAATTAGTAGTTTGGGACATTAAATTTCAAAATGATGAAATACCGTTGTTGATTAAAAACTGGATGATAGCAATTAAAGACCAACCGCGGCGTGTTTAAAACTTATTCTTATAAAAAAAATAATAAATAACAAGTGTCATCCATGAAGCTAATGATATGTGACTCAAGGGAATTGCACAATAAACCGCAATTACAATAGACATTCGTTTCTCCAAAATATAGGTAATAATCTTAATAGATTTTTATTTTGGAAGGACACACTCATTTCATTATATAGTCTATAATTACAGCGTGTAAACAAATGCGATAATCAATCAGTACTCAGGGAAGACATCTAGACAAAAATGATAACTTCATCGTATATTAATTTTAAATTTTTGAATTGAACCTCTCATACTTACTAGCGTGGAAAAGGATAACTTCGGTGGTGAGTGTGACAGAATACAAAAACTACCCACTGTCGTTTTTTAATGTTTTTAACAACAAACACAAACAACGACAAATTCAAAGTGTGTTTAACACAAAAACTGAAAACTTGGCAAAGAGGACTACCACACATTAATGGATATATTCTAATATGACTTCATAATCTTCTCGTATGGTAACTTCATCGTATATATTTTTTTATTTCCAGTGGCAAGGCAAAACAAGTAAAAGCTTCATCGTATATTAATTTTAAATTTTTGCATTGAATCTTTTAATAAAATTTCTTGGCTAACTATCAAGAGGATGAGAAAGAGTAAATTCGGTGATGAATGTGACAGAAGACATCGTCAACAGTTAAACAACCTACTGTCATCTTTTTAATGTTTTAAACAACAAGCACAAACAATGACAAACACAAAGTGTGTTTGAAGCATCAAAGGCCAGAACGCTAGCCAATTGACCATCAGTCATCAGCAAGGTGGGAAGACATCTAGACAAAAATGATAACCTCATCGTGTATTTTGGTTTTCTTTAATTTTTGCATTGAATTTGAATTTAGATTGAATTTTTATCTGTCTAACTAACAAGAGGATGAGAAAGAGTAAATTCGGTGATAATGTGACAGAACGCATCATAAAGAGTGAAACAACCTACTATTGTTTTTTAATGTTTTTAACAAGCACAAACAATGACACCAAAGGCTAAACCAAAAATTTGATAAAGCGGCTAAACCAAACATTGAAACACCAAAGGCTAAAAACGCCAGCCAATTGGCCATCATGCCACTATCAGTACTGAGGGAAAACATCTAGACAAAAATGAGAACTTCATCGTATATTCTAAATTTTTGCATTGAATCTCCAATAAAATATCTCGGCTAACTAGCAAGAGGATGAGAAAGACTAAATTTGTGGAGAATGTGGCAGAATATAAACAGTTAAACAACCTATTGTCATTTTTTTATGTTTTTAACAACAAGCACAATGAAAAACACAAAGTGTGTTTGAAGCACCAAAAAGCCAGAACGCTAGCCAATTGGCCACCAGCACTCAGGGTAGACATCTAGACAAAAATGATAACCTCATCGTGTATTTTGGATTGAATCTTTAATTTTGGATTGAATTTGAATTTAGATTGAATTTTAATAAAATGTCTAACTAGCAAGAGGACGAGAAAGAGTAAATTCGGTGATGAATGTGACAGAATGCATCATCATCATCAGAATGCATACTGTTAAATGACCTACTGTTGTTTTTTAACGTTTTTAACGACAATGACAAACACAAAAAACTGAAAACTTAGCAAAGACGACCATTCCACATTAGTGGATGTATTCTAATGTGTTTCTAATGATCACCTAAGTCCCACGAGAAAAAAACCACCCAACAGAATCATTGCAGTCTGTAATTTTAATTGTTTTTGTGTTGTCCAGCACCAGAGGTGATGATGCGAATCCAGGCCACAAAGGAAGGAATCACACACATATTCTAAAACCACTGCCGCCTGAAGTTCCATGGGGGGACTTTCCTATGAGAATCGTCAGTTACAGTTCAGAGGTTGAACCCAGTTTGCATAAACATAAACCTTATAACACTTTAATGCAACGAGCTCTTTTTATATTTTTTTATTCTATAAGAATAACAATAGTAGAAAGAAAAACAAACCTAACCTACCTAAAATTTTCTGCATTTTTATTCATTGACGTATTTTCCGTGAAATTCTTTTAGGTAATTTACAATAAAAAAACTTTATTTAGTGAACACCACGTTATACTTGACACTTTATTTTTTTCGATTTTATTTAGTTTATGGAGTATTATTAAACAAAGATAGAATGATAGATTTTTATCATAGAGTTCGATTCACAAAGATGGCCAAAATGATGATGGTTATCCTCATGATGGACGATGATAATGATTATGATATTGATGATGGACATCATTATCCAAATATGTTTGAAAACGATACGTTAAAAATTATATTATTAATTTAACATTAACGTAATATAACCTTATAAACAATTCATGGAAATCGAAGCGCGATATTGTCTTTGGAATTTAAAAACAGTATTTATTTATTGATTGATTTTAGCGATATTGAATATGAATGTTATTTTACTAATCTAAAAAAAATTAGAATTAAAATTCGATCCTTTATGGCAACAGAGCGAAATATTTGTCGTTTCTTATCCTACTTGGTAGAGAGTAACAAGTCCAAGAACCCGTGTGATCTAAAGGAAAGAGGAGGCAGCTTCTGTAGTGATGGAGCACCTGTAGGTAGAGGTCTGACTTGGTACCGTGACGCTGACTTTTTACGAGGTAAGGTTGTCAGGTTTACGCCCAACAGTCATATTGAACCGGGGCCTGCGGTTTAAAATGGAACTATAAGCATCTATGGCACTGAGCTAAAGAGCACTAGTCATTCAGCCATCAGGCCCACTTAATGTTTTAATTGCAAGAAGATAAGAGAATTTACGAAGCAAAATTTTGCAACATGTTTTTTATTAAAAAATAATAATAATAAATTTTATTGGGCTATTTTGATTTACGCTTCTAGTACATTAAAAATTATGAATGCTATTAGTTAACAATCATAAAATGGAGTCTGATGGCCGAGTAGCTAGCACTCTGGCACTTGGTAACACAGATTTCGGGTTCGATCCACCGACTCTGCCAAGGATGTTTGTAGTGGTTCGGAATATACTTTGAACCGTGTATCAGTCTAATATGACAGTAGAGCGTTGTGAGGGTAGTGTCAATATCTTCAAGCTATACGAGCTCCCTGGATAGTGCTAAATGAGTAACCCTTGCTTATGGCATAAAGATTAATTGTCGCTGTATTACCAGCTGCATTAGAACAACAACAATCATTAAATTGACATTAATTTAAAAATTTTTATTCTATTAAAACAGTTATATATATATATTCTTTAACACACTATCTTCGCCACTTGGCTCAATATGGTTTTTTTTTATATATTATTTACATATGGCTAATAAGCGTTTGATATAATTAAAAATTTGCATATTTCACGGAAGATCCGTTTAAATTGGTAAGCATGGATCCAAGAGGATGTTTCGTAGCATAATTCAATAAAGATAGATTGGGTTATATAGTAACTTAATGCATTAAATTTTGTAGCATAATGATATTAATAAACAAATTACTGTAACACTTATTCTTTGTAATTATTTTAAGAGAAATTGTGGTCAAACACGTAGAATTGGTACTGTTTCTGCGAATAGCCTTGCATCCACCCACAGTGGTCCACAGTGAGTTGCCCTCCCACCTAAATTCTACCATTACATTGAATAGAAGCGTGTTCCTCTTACCCACTGTTCAAACATTGTATCTTCAGTAGCTGAAAAATTATCATTAACGACTGATCCACTTGCATCTGGGATGGACACAGCTGGCATTATAAGTAACACATTGAATCCGTTACACTCGGCTTTCGCAATCCGTTATCATTGCAGGTGCTGTGATGAAGATAGATTTGCCGAATAAAATGTCGCAATGTTGTATCTTTATGGCTCTCATAGGCACGATCGGTTCGGCTTTTTTCGTTATTTATTTTAATCTTTTCTTTACTTTGAAGGATAAATTCCCAAACGAGCGTGCTACTATAGGATGTACAGATAGATTTCATGAAGTGCCTCTGTATGTACACTTTATTTCTGCAGTTGGAGGACCGAATTCATGAAAGAAAAAAATCTTTAGAAATAGTTCGCAACGGTTATGTTACAATTTTTCTAGATCCGAAAAACGTAAGTTGTAAATTTCTTGTAACAAAAATAGGAATTTACCCTTTAAATAAATTACACAAAAATATTAATCCATAATTTGAAAACGTTAATAAATTTCTATTCATTAAGTTTGGGTTTTTAAACGATAATTTTAAGTAAAATTTATGAAATATTTATTTATTTGTTTTACAATGGTGGCGTGAATTTCTTTAAAAAATTCTTATTCAAACAACCATATTTCTTTGATCCACAGCTTAAACTTAAACCTTTTGTTCGCTTTAATTATTTGTATTTTATTATATGCTGATGAGGGTCTCGTGTATTATTTTATATTATTTATGCACACAACCTTCTACAAGCAATGATAGGTCTTTCAGTGTTCCACATTTGTGTGTGTATTGTACGTCACATTTTTGTATTGTGTATTGTACTCCACATTTGTGTATTGTACTCACATTTTTGTATTGTGTATTGTACTCCATATTTGTGTATTGTACCTCCCATTTTTGTATTGTGTATTGTACTGTATTCCATACAGAAAATTTTCACTAAGTCCTTTCACGATAGGCAGTGATAGGAGGTCTTCCAGCGCTTCACATTTGTGCGTATTGCATTCCACATTTGTGTATTGTATATTGCATTCCACATTTGTGTGTTGTGTATTGAACTCCACGTATGTGTATTGTGCTCTACATTTGTGTATTTATATTCTATGCAGAACATTTTCATTGAGTGAGAACTTAAAATAATAAATCTTCACTAAGTCCTTTTGTCACTCCACAAGCTAAAATAATGTATGTTTTAGCTTTCATGGTAAAACACGATATCATATACCCTCAATATGAAAATAAGGCAATAATTTCGAGTATGAAATTAGCTTATGTCAATTTTCAGTAAGATGAAATTAGCTTATCGCAATTTTCAATAAGATGAAATAGCTTACTGCAATTTGCACTAAGATGAAGCGGCTTATTGCAATGCGTAAGTACCAGTGGTAGAGCACTCACCTTCGAGGAGCTTCTGAATCACAGTGTTGGGATCGAATTCATTGTCTTTGAGTAAGGCGATGTAGGCGGCGTAGATGAACGTCGGGTGCGGCTGGGCGAAGTGGGCGATGATCTTGCTGATGCTGTCCTGGAGGCGGGCGAGGTCCGCACCCCTCATGCTGCCGCCTTTAGAGGGAAAAAAGAAAACAATTGAATCATTTGCTTGAATTAGAAAACACTTTGCTATTCTAAAGTAAAGTTATCAAAGTTTTCTGTGTTGTGCGCGAAAATTATCTCTAAATTCATAAAATTTCACGAAAAAATTGCATCACCACAACGTCAAATGGTCAATAACGTCAATTTCCATTATCAAAACTCATCAAGAATTTACTAATCGAATTAAGTCCATTTTCTATATTTGTTGCTTGTGAAACAATTTTATCGTCATTATTTGTACTAGTTACAGTGTTTTAAATAAACTATAAATGCCTACAAAATGATTATACACACTTAAAACACTTAATGCAATATATATCTTCTTCTTCATTGGCCAACAGCCTTATGGTAGACCTAGGCCGTCTGTCTAATGGCAGATTTCGAGACAATAGATGCTTTTTTTTTTAGTGGATAGATGCCTTTTGCCCAACACCTATCCAACCGGATCTACGGTTTAAAGTGGATTCCGTACATATTGTATTAAGTGTTTTTATGAAGCTATGTTTTTCCAGGCATTAGATAAACAGTATAACATTAATTTCTATATGTCTATTCAGATAATACTAACTTCTTCACTGCACTTGATGAAGATTTTATTCAGATATTTTGTGATGTTATTGGATATTTAAGGATACATATGTACATTTTCACAAAAAAATTAAATTTAAAAAAATTAAAATAATATCAATCAATCATTACGCATTTATGCTGATGTTAAGAATTTTATCCATTATTTTCTCTTAAAAAAAAAAAAAAAAATTTTTTTTCTCTCAATGCAACAGGAAATCTGCTTTGTCATTCAATGTAATGGAATTTTTAAAAGAAAAAAAAAAAAAAAAATCGCTATTACTTTTAAAAACTGCGAAATTGAACAAGGTTCCTTCCTTTATGACGATTTGTCGCAAACTGTAAGTTTCCATAAATACCAACAACAAATTCATAAATAAAAAAAACTCCATCTCATAATTTGCGTGTGAATTTGAAATGAGGTTTCTACATTTTATTGGATTGCTTTTTTTCCCCGTATATACAGAATGGGGAAAACCCTGGCACTGCTTTTGTCCTCATCATCCGGCATAAAAAAAGTCCTTCTGTGACGGGAAGGCACAGAAATTCTTTTTCAATCAACGCCCATGCGAGCAACGCACAGGCCGCGCGTACCAAATTTACGACTTCCAACGCCAACAGAAAAACAATGCGTCCATGTTCTTTATGGAATGTGAGGGGAATTTTGTTTCACTTTCATGGCACACAACGTTCAAATTGAGTGACAGTAATTAAATAGTGGTTCAGAATAAATGAATTCAAGATACGAAATAAGAACATGAACATTTAGAAGTAAAAGGAATTTTATTAAACAGAGAGTTCAATTTAAAAAATAAATAAATTAAATAAAGGTGGTTTCAAAATTCAGAATATTTTTATAATGGTGATGTTTGTCATTATTTCAAAAGAATAATAATAACATAAAAGAAAATAAATTCTTCTTCCTAGCTTAATAAATTATTATTCTTCAATGGCACGTGGTGAGCGTTCTGGCCTCTGGTACGAGTCGTGTACCAAAGACCAGAACGGTAGCAGTGGCATGGATGTTTGTGAGTGGTTCTTAATTCACGTTAAACTATAGGTCCTGGTCGAATTAGCCCATAATGTGCACAAAATGATCATAGAGCGACAAGCCAAACCAATCTTCAATGGCACGACAGCCCCATGGTGGACCAAGACCTTCCACCAAATTATGAAGCATACGATGTTGTTTTCTTTTACGGAGTAGGGTTGTCAGCCCTGCGCCCAACATTTCGACCGGGAACCTACGGCTTACAGTAGACTCCGAACCATTACAGGCATTCATGGCGCAACCGGGATTCAAGCTCGAGATGGTGCCAAGCGCTAGAACTCCAGTTACTCGGTCATCGGGCTCCAAACTTAATAAATATTTGTACTATTTAAAAATGAAATAATTCTAATATATTTTTTAATGCGCATCCAAACGGCTTAGAGTTAAAATAAATTTTGCAAAATTTAATTATAATAAACATCAATTTTATAAAGAAACCATTTCAAAAATTTATCAATAGATCAAGAATAATAATTAATTCGATAGTTATTAATTCAAGAGAATGCTAAGTTTTAAATGTAAAATTCCGTATTCTTTTTGTAATAATTTGTAACTTAATTGTATTTCTTTGTTTAAATGAAAGCAGCGTAGGATTCTGTCATTTGTAGAAACCTTTTTTTTTTTTTTTTCTTTATTTACTTTGAAAACGAATATCAAGAAACAAATTATTTGAGATATCTATTGTAGACTTTTACAAAATAAATAAATAAATAATAAAAAGTATAAAGCGAGAATATAAATTGTTTAAACCGATAATTATTAAAAATTTAATATTCAATCGTTAAAAACTCCTATGTTCCAAAAAGAAAAAAAAGTGTATTTTAAAGTAAAGAAGAAAGCAAATTAAATTAAGAAAAGAAAGAAGAATTTAAAGAAGTATTTTATTACAGTATAATAAAATATTTGAAAAATTCAATGCCATTGAAAGACATTCTAAAAAAATTAATCCTATACATGAAAAATTACAATTTTTGATTCAAAATTTTCATTTTTTTTTTAAAGGGGAAAGAATAAATACTTTAAAAGAAGTATTTATGCTTTCTTCTTTATTTATTTATTTCTAAAAACTCCAAGCGCCTCGACACACATAAATCGTATCTATATTTTTGTCTGTTCGGTTATTATTTCAAATGCATATAAAAACAGCAAAATTTACAAAATCGAAAAAAAAAATAAATAAACCATCACAAATCGGTAATAACTTTAAAAATTTTCTAATACATTTTAACATTCTTCACTTTACGCAAATTTCGAAAAAATGAAGAAAAAAAAAAAAAAAAAAAAAAGGAAAAAAAATGTTGCTCGTAGTCGTCGTGGGTGGGAATGCGAAGTTAGCAGAGTGGAACATAGAAGGAGGAGCGCTTTTTGTATGACAAACCAATAACAAAACATCTCGAAAAGGGAGGTGAGAAGTCAACTCAACCGAAGCAATTTTGGCGAAACGCTCGCACCTCCCCCCACCCCCCTCTTCCAATCCCCCTGAGAAAAACGCGTCACGCTCCGTAGTAGTGTGGGTGGGAATCGCTGATCCTAATTTCTTTCTTTTTTTATCTCCAGCGGCGATTACTTAATGATTATTTTGCAGTTATGGAAGCAACAAAGTGCACTGTCTTTCTTTCTTTTATTTATTTTTTTTTTTTTAATTGTAAGAATTTGTTGCTCTAGATCAGGGGTATAGAAGATGATTAACTGTATCATGGATAGATTCATATTGCGTAGGGCTAACAATCCTACCACGTCAGGGAGCGAAATCAGACTTCTACCTACGGCTGCTCCATCGCAACAGAAGCTCCTCCCCACCCCTCTTTCCATGAGATCACATGGGGTCTTGGATCTGTTCTAGATCAGGGGTGGCCAACCCAAATGATCTTGCGGACCACTTTGGAAATGCATCCTAACTCCGCGGGCCGAATATAAAAATTATACATCCCCATATTAGATTTAGGCCCACTATAGACATTTTTTGGGAGTGAAAAATCAAAACGTAATGAGTTATCATTTTTGCGTTTACTATTATTCTTAAATGTAAACATAGATAATATAATAATAATGATACTAAACGCACAATGTAAAGAAATATATAACAATAAAAATTAACTTTAAAAAATATATAAATATAAATGAAATCATTAAAAAAATGTTTATTTTACTAGTGCGATAGTTGTTTGCGCAAGAATATTATATTTAAAATCAAAATTTTTTTCTCATCATTTCGACAGTTCATTTTTGAATAGATGGATGCACAACAAAATGTATTTTTTTTAATACATTAATTTTCACTACTTTGGTTATTATAATAAATATATTTTGTAAAAGTGTAATAAATCTCACGGCCACAAAAATATTCAAAGCGACCCGCATGCGGCCGCGGGTTGGCCACCATTGCTCTAGATCAGGGGTCTGCAAACTTTCCAGCCTTAGGGCCATACTGTTTACTCCAGTAAGTAGCAAGGGCCAAAACCGTTTTAATTTTTCTGCCATTATCTATAATTTCTAGACTAGTCGCCGAGTACGCGCTCTGAGCGAGCATACGTTGCTTAAATTTAATCGCTACAAGAAAAGTATAGACATACAATAGCGACTCAATATAATACTGTCGTTATAACATGTTCTGGATATTTCTTGCACATCTTTAGAAAGTTATCCCTCCTGACGCCTTTATAGTATATCACGATATAACAATATATTATAAAACAAAGGGCTATTGTATTTAGTTTCACAAAAATCTGTTTAATGTTATTATGATATTTATTTTCTTATAATGCTTTTATAAGCTTTTTAATTCAACTATCAATATACACGTTATCAAACATACGACTCAATTTAACAAAGGGACTTGATTTTTCCCTATTAAAGTGATTTAAATTCCATTGCGATTTATTTCCACGAAAACACACCAACAGTTGCGACTCATTACTTACTATGTCATATGCTACCCTCAAAGACTCATACAGAAAGAAAAAAAAAAAAAAAGAAATGACCACAATGTCGCATTTAAAATATTTTTAAGTTTAACAATAGAACGATTACAGTGCCTCGAGATAATAACGAAAAACCATCCAAAACTCACAACATCCCTTCTGACTCATGCCGAAAATTGGGATTTCGTCGTTATATTTTTGCGCCGTGCACGTAAAAAGCCAACGAACTTCATTCCCGCAGTAGAAATAATAATAATAGCAACAGAAATAAGGCTTTCGTTTTATATAATGTCGGTCGTAACCAGAAGAACAAAGTTATGTTGTCATAGAGTCCGCAACAAATCAGCTGGTTCTAACAAAAGATTTTTATAGCTACTTAACTCCTTATGTTACTTCGGCACTTTCCAAAAGCGTTTATAGAGAAACTATTCACTTCTTCTCTTCCCTCCCCCCCCTTCTTTGTGTGACAAGCCCCCTTTCCTTCCTCCATTTCTTATAAAATACGAGGCATTCTTTAAGATCATTTGCTGCAGGTATGACATATGTTTCCTGAAGCCTAGTTTCACTGGAAACATATTCTATACAATTGTTTCATGTGCGCTTGTTTCTTTATGTGGTTTTGACTCGGTTAATGGTATGTTTTCCCCCTTCTCGTAACTAAATACGAAACATGATATGTAAAAAAAGATTGCCTGTTCTCAGTAATACCGGGTTTTATTTATGTGTGGGATCTGCTTGCTGCGAAAGAAAGGAGTATTTTCGGGCAATCAGGCGCCTCAGATGAAAAGGAAATGTATAAAAAATTTCTTGTAATAGGACTTTGGCCAGCGAAAGCATTATTAAATCGTCCGAAGTGGCAAAACAATTCCGTTCTTTCTTTCTTGTGCTGAAGTGATTGATACTATGAGAATTGTAATTACGAAATATTCTGGAAAAGGTGTTTGTTATGAGGATTAGGGGATAAGGGAATATTAAAAACTTTAATCCTTATGGAAATTATATTAAATGCTAACGCTGCTACTAGTCCCCCTGGTGCAGGAAAGCCTACACCAGGTCCAAAAGGCACCCGTAGTAGGCGACTGGGCCATGGCTAAGAGTAATATGCAGCTTCACATTTAGCGAGGAACCACAAGGGCTGAAGACGGACTAAACCTCAAGACAACGCTCATATTAAATTGGGACCCACAGTTTAAAGTGGATTCCGAATCACTACAAACATTCATGGCACCGCCAGGACTCGAACCTTGTGGCACCGAGCGCTAGTCACTCGACCATCAAGTCCACTAAATATTTTAATTGCAACAAGATAATAAAATTTACGAAGCAGAATTTTGCAGGAAAGCCTACACCAGGTCTAGAAGACCCCTTCGCAGGCGACTGGGCCACGGCTAAGGGTAATATGCAGCTACACTTTTACCAAGGAACCACGAGGGCAGAAGACTACGGTCTACGATCTTATTACACCGGGACCTACGGTTTAAAGTGGATTCGAACCATTACAAATTCATGGCACCGTCGGGATTTCGAACCCGAAATCTGCGGTATCGAGAGCCAGAGCGCTAGCCACTCGGCCATTAGGCCCCTAAAAATGCTAATACAATACCCATAAATAAAAATTCATTTTTTTAATAAAAATAACTTTCTGTGGTGACTTATTTTATTAAGAAATTTATCATACCTGTTCAAGAACAAAATCAAATGAATTACAGAACAGTATTTCTTTAATGATATATCAAAAATCAAATGAATTGCAGAACAATATTTTGATTTAACACTGATGAAGTAATGAATTCGTAATATCAAAAAAATGATAAAGACTGTCTGTTCTAAATTTTAAAAGTTTTGTTATGCCAGGAATTAAAAATCTGATGAGAATTGAACGATAAAAAAAAAAAAACTATTAAAAGTTAAGGTAAATACGTTATAGGAATATATTTTTTTTTATTTTAAAAACTTATCAATAAATTTATTTTCATAAAAGTTAAAGATTTTTTATTTATTCAACTATCAATTGTTATTGAGTTTTAAAATGTTTTTTCAAGATATTACAAGCCTTAGATTTGATTTAAAAACACTTTATTTCACTGGTTTTTTCCCCGTATTCACTTGTTAAAGAGAATTCAATATCTTAGTTTTTGAAGGCTTTAACGTCATATCTGAGCTTGGTTACAAGTTTTACGTAAATGTTTTTTTCAAGATATTACAAAGAATGATATCCTTAAAATTCCTTTTGATTTAAAAACAAAAAAATTACTTTTTTCGACTTGTTAAAGAGAATTCAATATATTTAGTTTTTGACTTATGCAATCATAGCCATTAGTTTACAATCAAATGAGCTAAAGTGTTGTTTTTCAAGATATTACAAAGGAACAATATCCTTACCAAATTCCTTTTGATTTAAAAACACTTTATTTCACTGGTTTTTCCCCGTTTAAAATTACTTTTCGACTTGTTAAAGAGAATTCAATATATTTAGTTATTTGAAGGTCGGATGATAGCCATGTGAATAGCCATTAGGTTTACGAATCAAATGAGCTTGGTTACAAGTTTTAAGTAAATGTTTTTTCAAGATATTACAAAGGAACAATATCCTTACCAAATATCTTTGATTTAAAAACACCTTATTTCACTATTTTTTTTTAACTTTTCAACTGGTTAAAGACAATTCAATAATTATATTGCAACTTCGTAAATTTAGTTATTTGAAGGCCGGCCAGCCCTGTGAATAGCCATTAGATTTACAAATGAAATGGGCTTGTTTACAAGTTATATGTAAATGTTTTTTTCAAGGTATTTACAAAGGTACAATATACTTACCAAATACCTTTTTGGTTTAAAAAAAAACTTTAGCTGGTGGGTTTTTTTTTTTTTTTTTTTTTTCCTTTCAATTTATCGACTCGTTAAACAGAATTCCACAATTATATTGTTACTTCGTATATTTAGTTATTTGAAGGCGGATGCAGCCATGTGAATAGCCATTAGGTTTACGAATCAATGAGCTTGGTTCGGTTCGACAAACAATGCCGAACTGATGAAGTAATGGCCAATTGAATGTCATAAATGTCTGAGAGATAACAAGGACCGCGTCATTTAAATTTTATTCATGGATAGTTTTATGATGAATAATCTGATGATTTTCTGCTCAGATTTTCTTAAGCTGATGAAAATTAAATTATAAAAAATAAGTTAATAAAATTACGATAAAACGCAATAAATCCCTAGACTTTTCTTGATGTTGGATTTGAGAAGTTGAAGAGGAAGATGAGAACCTACTGATGTTCCAGATCCAATAAATTAAATAATAGATTAAAAATTTGACTTCAGATACTTTTTCTATTTTTATGGTTTAGTGTGACCTATTAAGCTTTTATAAACGATTGTTGTTGTATTGCATTTTGTTGAACACCCTCCCTCCACATACATGCATAGAGTCAAAATCCTGGGAGCCCACATTTTGCTTATATATATATATATATATATATATATATATATATATATATATATATATATATATATATATATATATCGGGGCTTAATGGCCAGAGTGATTAGCGTTCTGGTACTCGGTGCCACAGGTTTCGACTGCGGTGCCATGGATGTTTGTAGTGGTTCGAAATGCACTTTAAACAGTAGATCCTGTACAGAGTTCGGCGTGGGGCCGACAACCTTACCCTGTAAGGTTGAAAGAAAGATTTTTAAAAAGGTCTTAAAAAGAAAACACCTCCTGTCCCGAAATCTGCTAGTAGACAGACGGCCTTGGTCCACCATGGGGCTGTTGTACCAATGAACAAGAAGGAGAAATAACTATAAATATATATATATATTATATAAACAAAAAGTTTGTAATATACTAAGTTTAAAAGACACTTCGACAAGAAAATCATATCCCATTAAACACAAATGACATTGTTACGATTCCTTTTAAACGTGAAACATATTACGAAAAAATAAATCCCGGTAAATCAATAGATTCGAGTCGTAAAACGTCAAATAATTTTGCGAGAACAAAACTTATTTATTCTGTATTTCTCATTCTTTTTATTCAGTAACCGTGTAACTATACGAAAAACAGAAACCTTACTTTGTTAAAATCGGTAATTCTGAAACGCCGCGTTTCGATTTTATTGCCAGCAAGCATGACAAAGCAGTCCTTTCGTTTTATACCATTGAATGCATCATTTCCTTCCCCAACATTGTTTCTTAACAAGAACACAAAAGCCTCAATCTTTTCCTCCATAAAAACAAATGATGCCATTGCAGCTGCTGAAACATGTTATCAGTTTTGTTCTCTTAAAATATTTGCATCATTGTCGATGGCAATAAATAATATGAGTGTAAGTGCGTGCATTTTTAAATTTTAAGTCGTGGGTAATGCACATTTGGTGGGTACGTCGAATCAATTTATTAAAAATAAATTACTATTTTTTTTATTGGTCATTTGTTCATTTTAAAAATAAAAAATAATGATGAAACAATTTATTTTTTATTACAATTTAAAATGTATATATACAATTTAAATTGCAATATTTTTCTACAATATTACAATTTATTTATTATTACAATTTAAAATGTGTACAGTAAAACATTATTTAATATATATATATATATATTATTGCAATAGCTCATCTCATTTGTACTATATTGTTTATATACATGTGAGTTATTGGTATATATATATATATATATATAAATAACTCAAATATATATAAACTTTATATACAACACATATATATTATTCAAAAGATTGTATGCCTATATTGTATATTATTCAAAAGTTGATGTATTCGTGTATGTGATGCCTTTATATATGCATACTATTCACATTAAAAAATATATATTATCTAAAAGATGTATTCGTGTATGCACATGTAAACTTTATATATGCATACTATTCACATTAAAAAATATATATTATTCAAAGATGTATTCGTGTATGCCTATGTAAACTTTATATATGCATACTATTCACATTAAAAATATATATAATCCAAAAGATGTATTCGTGTATGCACATGTAACTTTATATATGCATACTGTTCACATTAAAAATATATATATATCTAAAAGATGTATTCGTGTATGCCTATGTAAACTTTATATATGCATACTATTCACATTAAAAAAATATATATTATTCAAAAGATGTATTCGTGTATATGTAAACTTTATATATGCATACTATTCACATTAAAAATATATATAATCCAAAAGATGTATTCGTGTATGCACATGTAAACTTTATATATGCATACTATTCACATTAAAAAAATATATATAATCTAAAAGATGTATTCGTGTATGCATATGTAAACGTTACATACACATATAAATATTGTGAATATTTAACTCTAGAAGAAATTGCGTTATTAAAGACTCCAATGCATCGACTTTTGAATAATATATGTGGTTTAATGTGAACAGTATACATATATAAAGCTTGCATATGCACACGCAAATACATCTGTTGAATAATATATATGTTTTAATGTGAATAGTATGTAAACGTTACATATACATATTGTTCTTATTAAAACATACATATTATTCCACAGTTGATGAATTCGTGCATGCATATGTAAACTTTTACACATGCATACTATTCGCATTAAAACATACATATTATCCAAAAGTTGATGTATCCGTGTCTTTAATAGCGCAATTTCTTCTCTAGTTAAATATTCACACACTTTATGATATAAAGAAATATGATATATGTATCATTCGTTCTCGCCCCAGATTCCAGAACAACTGGTTGACCCTCTGATACCGTTTCCAGAGGAACGAATGAGTCAAGGGTTTCTTGGAAATATCTCTTCCTGCACTCGATTCAAGGCTGAACTCTCTTAACTAGGTGATACGTATCGGACAAAGTAAAAAATTCAATTATTGAAGCAGTTAGCAATGGAGGTCCGTTATTAATTTCAGTGATTTAATTAACCTTGTACACATAAGTGAGCGCCGGAAGAAAACAGGAAACCAGTATGCATGCAGTATTGGAGTGAGTATTAGAAACTAAAAAGCTCTTCTTCGATACTGACGTCATACCCAGCCGTCGCGTCTTTCCTCATCAACAGCTGTCTGGAACGAGGGACCGTATACCTTCCGCACTTGCGAAAAAGCTACTCGTTTTAATTTATTGCGTATTACTTACTGTAAGACGTAAGACCATTTTCCAATTTAAAATTCCCGCTGCTTATGGTATTTAAATTTTTTTCTTTTTTTAGGTTTCTGTAACAAACATCCACGGTACCACCAAGACTTGAACCTGAAAACTGTGGCATCGAACGCTAGTGACTCGGCCATCAGGCCCAAATTATAACTACATGTAGAAACTTTAATGTGATTTTGCATAACATAGCTTTAAAAATTTGCTGCTATAGAAAGCATCATGTATAGCGTTTACATATATATATATATATTATATAAAATTATATAATATTTTTAAATATATTATATTTACAACTGTGTCCAAAAAAGTAACACCAATTTTCAATTTAAAATTCCCGGGGCTAATAGAATTTCAATTTTTTCTTTTTTTATCTATTCCTTCTATTAGCTTACACCTCCCTATATATATATCTTGTTCAAATTTTCAATCGTTCATAAAATACTTTTTTTTCATCCACTCAAGTTCAAATACACATTTTTTTTTTTTGAACTTGTAGTAGGTGACACTTGATTTATTACAGTTTTTTTCAAATACTAATTCTTTAATCAAATTTAATTAATTAATTTTAGTTGTTTTTGGGATTTAAGTTTCATATGTCTACCAATAGATGGCGTCAGATAAACTTAAAAAAAATGAATGACAATTATTTATAAAGGACTTTCTGCAATAGAGTGAAAAAAAGAGTAGGAATTGACTTTAAAATTTTTTTATTTTATATTACTTGTTTCTTTTTTAGGTTGCTGGCACTGCTGGTACAAACAACCATGGTACCGCCGAGACTTGAACCCGAAAACTGTGGAACCTAGCGCTAGTCACTCAGCCATCAGGCCCAAAATTATAACTACATGTAGAAAATTTAATGTGATTTTGCATAACATAGCTTTAAAAATTTACTGCTACAGAAAGTATCATGTATAGCGTTTATATATATATATATATTATTATTATTATTATTATATTATTATTATTATTATTATTATTATTATTATTACATTATATTTACTACTGTGTCCAAAAGTAAGACCGATTTTCCATTTAAAATTTCCGGGGCTATTATGGAATTTAAATTTTTTTTTCTTTTTTTTAGGTTGCTGGCACTGTCCTTGACATCTGTGTGAAATTTGACGTCAAAATATTCATTAATGTTTGAGTTACGCTTGGCTTTGTGAAACGCTAAAACTGATTCCGACGATTTTTTGTAATGTCTGAATTCATTGAGCAAAGAACTTGCTTCAATTTTGATTACGGAAACGTATAGAATGTTGCAGAAGGCATTCGGTGAGCATTCCTATATCGGAAAGAAATGTTTACAAGTGGTATAAACAGTTCAAAGAAGGCAGAGAAAGAAGACGAAGAGCCCTCGGGTCGACCCTCCACCTCAACCGACGAAGCTCACGTACAAAAATTAAAGATTTGGTGCTTGCAAACTGTCGATTTACATTTAGAGACCTTGCTGATGATGTTGGAATTTCAAAAGGATCGTCGATTCCATTTTTGGGCCTCCAAAGCGTCAAATCTCGATTGGTGCCGAAAATACAGAATGCGCCAGCTCACACTACATTGATTCTTCGTGACTTTTTCGCCAAAAATGAAACCCATATCGTACCAGAACCACCGTAATCACATCGTGCGACTTCTGGCTATTC
This sequence comes from Caerostris extrusa, assembly GCA_021605095.1. Taxonomy (NCBI): domain Eukaryota; kingdom Metazoa; phylum Arthropoda; class Arachnida; order Araneae; family Araneidae; genus Caerostris; species Caerostris extrusa. The sequence goes on along the minus strand of BPLR01020372.1, from coordinate 67,036 downwards.
CCTAAGCTTAAATGACCATTCCGGGGACACCGTTTTGAGTGATTGAAGAGATTCAATGTGAATCGCCGCGAGCTTTGAAGGCCATTCATGACGACTTTTTAGCATGCATTGAGGATTGGAAAAAAAGTTGGCATAAGTGCATTATGTCCGGAGGGGATTACTTTGAAGGCGATGAAATAAATTTGGAAGAATAAATAAAGAGTTTTTGAAAAAAAAAATAATAATTGGTCTTACTTTTTGGGCACAGTAGTATTACGTATCCCAATGCTCTTGGGAGATCTTTCGATCATTAAATTAGACAGAAAGAAAAAAAATATAAAAATTGGGTAAAGTAGGAAAAAAAAAACGTTTTGAGTAAAATTAATTTGAAAAATAACATTTATCTGATTAGATTTGCCAGGTGGTTAAGGGGAAATGTTTTATTTTATAAATTCAATTATTAATCATTTGGATTTAATGTTATTCGTTTTTATTTATTTTGGACTGATGGCGTTTTAAAATCAAGGAAATTTGTGATAAATATAATTTTTTTTTTTAATTATTTTTTTCCTTATGGAATTGTATTTTGGAGTTTTAAAATTACAGGGAAAAAAATTGTAATATAAATAAAATAATAACTTTTAATAATATATATATATAAAAGCTTATCACTTCCTAATAGATTGGAGGGTAAAATTTGATAAATATAATATTGAGTTTTTTTTAAAAAATATTGCGAAAGATAATAATTTTTTTCTTTCAAAATGGATTGTTTGTTTATTTCAAGTTAAGCAGTCAAGTAAATAAATCAATTTAGTGAGTTATATTTACAATTTTTTAACGAAGTTTCATTTAAGCTTTCAAAGATAATTTCTAGAAGTATTGAGACTTCATTTTTCAATACACATGGTGAATACTTATTGAATAAGGAAAAATGAAATTATTTAATTAATTTTAATCTTTTAAGTTATTCTTAAAAATTACGACGAATTAAAAATAAATATAATTTAAAAAATTAAATCAGCTCTAAAATAAAATTTTAAAAGAGATATTTTATTTTAAAAACTTATTTTATAAATTTATTTACGACTTTATTTATTTGCTTATTTTTCTTGTATAGCATGCTATTTATTTATAAAAAGTTAACACTTAAATTTTTTAAAGACAAATAAAAATAAAAAGATAATTAATGATATTTTTAGGCGAAGAGATTTTTTTGGAATAAATAAACAAAATAAATATTTTTAAACCCCAAATTGCTTTTAAATATCTGAAAGCGTATTTCTATCAAACTCCATTTTGAATTAAGTTATTTATGTCTCATAATTAATTCAAAGTAAGATAGATAATATTTTATACGATAATTTTCAACGCTGCATATTTTTATTTTATTTTATTTTCCTTCTACTTAAAGCACAAAATAATTTTAACAGCCACTAAAATCAAGAGTCAAAAATCGGCAGTACAATTTTTAAAAAGCTTTTTCAATCAACTTTTATAATTATTTTTATTATTATGATTCAAGTGATTCTATGAACAACTAATTCAAAACTGAAGATGAACAGCTCACCGACGTGAGATGAATGCAGGATATTGTCTTTCTTGAGCTCTTTTGGGGGAACAGAAAACTGCCACCAAGCAGCCTGATTGTCGATACGAAATCTTAAAGATCACACTCATCGTCAAATCTCTTTGTTTCTGAAAACAATGACTGCCACGATTGGAATCTGAACCTAACGAACGCACACGTTACTGCTAGTTGTTCAGTTAACATAAGTCCTCATCAGTTAACACATTTCCTATTCATAGTTCAAAAAGAACCTACAATCATTCAAATCAAGTGTTAACTATTCTCTTTCAAAACAACTGTTATCTTATGAACGAATCGCCAATTCACGAAATTTACTTTTTACCAGAATAAATACGTTACAACTAGTTGTTCAATTAACATAAGTCCACATCAGTTGGACTTATCAAGCATTACACAACACATTTCCTATTCATAGTTCAAAAGAACCTACAATCATTTAAATAAAGCCTGAACCGATCTCTTTCAAAAAGAATCGTCCTCTTATGAACGAATCACCATTTCACTTCTTACCAGAATACACATCGTTACCCCATAATTGTTCAGTTAACGTAAAAGTCCTCCTCAGTTGGACTTATCAAATATTTACACAACACATTTCTCTTCACAGTTCAAAAAATCGGACGACTCACTAATTTCACGAAATTTACTTCTTTCCAGAATATAAATTACCACTAGTTGTTCAGTTAACTTAAGTCCACATCAGTTGGTTTTACAAAACATTTACAGTTCAAAAAGAACCTACAATCATTGAAATTAAACGTTAACCATTATCTTTCAAAACAATAGTTCATATGAACGAGTCACCCATTCACGAAGTTTACTTCTTACCAGAATACCTTCTTTACTAGTCCACACCAGTTGGACTTTATCAAACATTTACACAAATACTATCTTGTTCATAGTTCAAAAGAACCTTCAGTTACTGTACTTTGAACCTACAGTCCCAAATAAGTTAACCATTCTCTTTCAAAACAATCGTCTTCTTATGAACGAATCACCAATTCACAAAGTTTACTTCTTACCAGAATAATAATAATAATAAAATAAAAGGTTTTTAATTTATTTCCCTCCGTCCAAGCCCAAGCGGAAGTCCTTCCTTTCATGGGTAAAGGGTGGAGATGAGAAATGGTTTTTTAAAGAGCGCCAAGATTAATGGTGTTAGAAGTGGCAACGATAACAACCGTCTTGTTTGCGGTAGTACGATGATTTCATTATGCGCGAGATGGCTTATCTGTTCTATCCCAAGTCGGTGATTCGGGCTTTCCAAGGATCATTAAGAAGAGCACGTCTTTGCTTTCGGGAATGAGGAGAAAGAAAAGAAAAAAATGAAAAGGGCAGAGATTTAGAGATTGTCGGGACTAGATTTGGGTTCATTTTCTGGAAGTGGAGGATGATGTTCTTGTGAATTACTTGGCTTTGTGTTTCTTTCTCTTTCTTTCTTTTTAACTTGAGTTTTTAAGAATTTTTAAACAGATAAGTTTCCCACTTATTTCTAACTCAAGAAACTTAGGGATAATTAATTTTTTATTTAGTAAATTTCTAATTTATGTAAAAATGTTTGCAAATAGTTTTGTAAAACCTTGTATTTATTATTTTCTTTTTCCCACTTACCCTGCTTTGACATTTTGGAGTGAAAAATTGAAACATAATCAGTTATTATTATTATGTTTACTATCATTCTTACATATGAAAAGAGATAATATAATAGTAATGATACTAAACGCACATTGTAAAGAAATATACTAAACACTAAAAATGAAATATAAAAAATACTTAAATATAAATGAAATATCAAAAATACTTGAATATAAATGAAATATAAAAAATACTTGAATATTAATGAAATATAAAAAAAAATACTTAAATATAAATGAAATATAAAAAATACTTAAATATAAATGAAATATAAAAAAATACTTAATTATAAATGAAATAAAAAAAATACTTAATTATAAATGAAATATAAAAAAATACTTAATTATAAATGAAATATAAAAAATACTTAAATATAAAAAATGAAGAAATCATTAAAAAATATTTATTTTACTAGTGCGATATTTGTTTGCGCAAGAATATTATTTTAAAATCAAAGTTAATTTTTTTCTCATCATTTTGACAGTTAATTTGTGAATACATGAAGGCACACATCATGTATTTTTTAATATATTGGTTTTCACTGCTTTTGGCCATTATATCTTACGCGCCGCAAAAATGCTCAAGGCAGGCCGCGGGTTGACCACCCCTGATCTAAATAGTACCACCTCTGTCTTTCTTGGCAAACTGGGAATACATAAAACATTAAATCAAATTCTTTAAACACATACGTATGTTAAAATAATTATATTCAAGAGCATTTGTTTTCATAAATCTTACTTTAGAGGTCAAATTAGATTATATTAACAACATCAAAAAAAAAGAAAAAAGATGTATTAAAATTCCAGTCCAATGCAACGCTATTTGACAGTCATTATAGCAACACACTTCACAAAATGTGCAACAGAAACAAAAAAGACGCATTATATCATCATAAAATCAGTCATTTTTACGCGTTCCCCCATATTTCGAGATTTCATTAATATTCCATAACGGCTTATGAAAGATCCATAAAGTTAAAAATAAATCGAATAAAAAAAAAAGCGAGGAGCAAAAAGAAAGGAGCGTTGTTTGAGAAAAGGCCCTTGTTTTAAACGTTGTTTACAAAGCGATCCTCGAGGATTGTTTTCGGGGAATATGAGGGCGGCCTCTCTTTGCTCTCTAATTTTTATTTCAGGTGATCAGAGCACAACGCTCACTTTCACATAAGATTGATGAGATTTCCACTTCTCGAAAGGGAGAGAGCTTTAAGGCGGGGAGCGTATAGGCAGCTAAGAAAAGCACTTTTCAGGGTGATGGATATTTTTATGTTACCAGCATTGCGAAAACTTTAGAAAAATTTTTTTGTCTTTCTGTAGAAAACTCTTTGACTGTTATTTTCATTAGCCTAAAGTGTGCATATAACATATAATTCTATTGGGTGCGCAGAAGATCTACCTCCCCGTGGTGCACCTGGTAACACTTTTTAGTGGCTAAAAGATCTGCAACTTGGCATTAATGAATGAACTCTGTTTCAGCATGTTTTGTTGTAGTATTTTGTTGTTGTTGTATGTTGTATGTTTTTTTTTTTTTTTCTTTTTTGTTGTTCTTTTTTTACAATTCTATAACTGTTCATAATCTTCCATTGGAACACAGAAACCCGCCTTGGCATGGATTAATACCACCACTTAATACCAGTTAAATACCACTTCCACCTGATCACGTGCCTTCCACAGGCGAGTTCATTGCAAAATGTATGGTCATATATATATATATATATAATTCATACAATACAATATACAACATTCGATTCTTTTTAATTTGATTTATAAAGAATCGGATGTTGTATATAACAATATTTTTCATTCATTTTTTTTAAGTGTAATTTATAATATTTGTCCCAATTCATTATACAATGCAGGACGTTTCTGTCTTATGCACAACGTTGGGTCTTGTGTTCCATTTATAATATATTTATTTATTTATTATATTTATAATATATATATTGTTCTATCTATAATCTATCTTGTGTGTTCCATTCATAATATTTTCACTACTTATTGTAAATACGTGTAATATTTGTAATTTGTAATAATTTGTAATATTTCTCAATTCATTATGCAATGCTGGACTTTCTGTCTTGTTGTGTTCTATTTGTGTTCACCAATAATATCTTATGAAAGGAAGGACTTTTAAGGGGGACTTTCAGTGATCCTGCATTTGCGAGCCGTATGGGTTAAAACCTGGAGATCTCCACACAGATAACTTGCTGCTGATATGAGCAACTTTACATAAGCATTCATTGAGTCGCCTCATTTCTGAAAGCAATAATTGCAACGGACTATGCTACTTGATTCGAAGCCAAGAACTCCTGTGCTGTAGTTGCACGTGTTTCTACGGATGTTGCGCATGTTTTATCAAGTCACTTTATTAACCTCAGCCGGCAAATGTCATTTCCTGATCCGACAAACATTTAAGATAACTACTTCCAAGGAGATTTATTTGCGGTTTGCATTCTCCATTTATCCGTATTGAACGACTTTTCGATATATAGAGTGGACTGTTTGATGAAATAGCGTGGTTTAAACTCACTCTGCCTTATATAAGAAACTCAACCTATTAACTACAATGCTACTTATATATATATTTTTGTACGGATGCAAAGTTTAGCATAGGTTTATTTTGATTCACTATACATATAAATATATATTAAATCAAAATATTTGCACCTATTTTTAGTAAATATATGACCCATCAACAAAATAAAATACATATTTATCGTAACAAATATTTCGGGTGCCATGGAATAGTGTACTCGATATTCATTAACTGTTATTAGTATCGAAATCATATTCATATATGGATTTATGACAGGAAAAAGTGAATAAAAATGAATGACACACACAAAACAGTTGAGAAATTTTAACAGATTTCATAATATAATCTTGAATCAATTTATCAATTTAAAACACGAAATATAACAAAAAATTATTTTACAACTAATCTTATTTATGCAATATTTAAAACTTATCCAAAACGAATATTTAAAACTTATCCAAAACGAATATTCAAATCCTTCTTATTTGCGGAATATTCAAAACCATTTTTTTTTTTTGCCTGAATGGCCGAGTGGCTAGCGCTCTGGAGCTCGGTACCACAGGTTTCGGGTTCGAGTCCCGGCGGTGCCATGGATGATTGTAGTGGTTCGGAATCCACTTTAAACTGTAGGTCCCGGTCTGTTTATCCTAAAGTGTGCACAAGATGACCGTAGAGCGACAAACCAAACCAAAATCAAAAATCATTTTGAAAGGTTTTAGTATGATTGCAAAAAAAATAACAAAGCTAAAATAAAATAGCACAAACAAAATGATGCGTATGTTCATCAGCTCGGTTCATTAAAAATCTAATCATCTCTTCCACCCCTACGTTTCTACGTAATAGTGGAAGCGATTTACGACGACAGATTTTTTCATTCGGAAAAACATTCAATTTTCCACATAAAAGAAGAACTTCTCCAACAAAACCAAAAAAAAAAAAAAAAAGCGCGCGACTGTCGAAACGCAGCATGATCTCTGTAATTAATCTTCCGACATTAGCAACTCATCAGTCAATTTTTCTTTTTCTAATTTCAGCTTCTTTCACAGGCGGTCAGGAATGCGATTCGCTCCTCATCGCTCATGTTTGCTCATTCCTAATTGCCGAGAGAAAAAATGAGCATCATTAATCGACTCTCCTTGTAACGTGAGAGTCTACAAGTAATGTTTTCTTCGACGTCCCATGATCGCTGTTTCTTGGAAATAAACAAGTCGCTTCGCATGTCGACAATAGCATTGTCTGACAGAGATAGACATGCGTGTTTCTTAATAATGATGAAGGACGTGTTTTTTAATTAGGTATGCAGTTTTTGCCATACTGATAGTAGTTTATTAGGTGTAAACAATAATTTCTACAGGTTATTTATAATTTTTGTTCTAATGCAGCTGGCAAACACTTGGACAGTTATCTTGGACGTGTCTTCCTTAAGGGCAAGCGCTGCACCGACATTACCCACTTAGCACTACCCGGGAAGTGCATGTAGCTTGAAGATCAGCTACGGACGCGGAGTAACAATACCCCCGTAACGCTTTACGATCATGTTAGACCGGGACCTATGGTTTAAAGTGGATTCCGAACCACTACAAACATCCAATATCCATCCAAACCCGCAACCTGTAAATATTTATAATTTTTGTCCGATACAAATCGTATGCAACTTTATTATAATTATATCATAAGAGGTGCGTGTTTCTGAATAATGATGAAGGACGTGTTTTTTTAATGAGATAGGCAGTTTTGCCATACTGATAGAATTTTATTAGGAGAAAACATTGATTTCTACAAGATATTTATAATCTGAGTCTTACACCAATCATATGCAACTTTATTAAAACAAGAAACTTTCTACATGGTTTTGTCTTTTTGTAAAATTTATAGCAAATTTTTAGGGCCACTTAAGAGAGGAAGGGATAGAAAAAGAAAAAAAGAAAGAAGAAAAGATTATGTATGTAAAAATAAGTGTAACTAATCGACTTCTCTCTTTGTAACGTGAGAATCACTTCGCAAAAACTACGAGCAATGTTTTCTTCGACGCCCCATGATAACTGTTTCTTGGAAATAAACAAGTCGTTTCGCATGCGTCAATAGCATTGTCTGAGAGAGACGGACATGCGTGTTTCTTAATAATGATGAAGGGCGTGTTTTTTAAATGAGGTGCTATTTCCATATTGATAGAAGTTTATTAGGTGTAAACAATAATTTCTACAAGAAATAAGAAGATATTTATAATTTGAGTCCTATTCATAATCGTATGCAACTTTATTAAAACAGGAAACTTTCTGCAAAGATTTTAATGTATTTTTGCAAAATTTATGGTAAAATTTCAGGGCCAAACAAGAGACTTGGTTTGGTTTGTCGCTCTACGGTCATCTCGTGCACACTTTAGGCTAAACAGGCCGGGACCTACAGTTTAAAGTGGATTCCGAACCACCAACAAACATCCATGCCGCCATCCACTCCAAACAGCACTAGCCGGTTGGCCATCAGGCCGCCCAAACAAGAGGGAAGGAATAGAAAAAAAAGAAAGAAAGAAAAGTGATTTTTTAATATTAAATTTTATTTTCTTTTTAATTTAGTTCCCAAAAGTATTTTTTATAGTTCTTTAATTAACGAGTCAATATAGTTATTATAAAAATCGTCATTTTAAAGAAAATATATGATTTAATTTTGATGTGTGTATGATTACATGATATATGATGTAATGCATAATGCATTATTTAATTATGTTATGCGAGATATAATGATGATTATGAATGAGATATAATAATGTAGGTATGATTTAATATACGAGTGATTTAATTTATGATGTATAATGTTAAACGTATGATTTAATTTAATAACAATTTTCATTCATTTAATTTTTAAAGAAAATATATGATGATCGATTTAATTCCAAAAGGTATGATATAATTTAATTTTAAAATGCATGATTTAATTATGTATGATGATTATGTGTGACAGTAGGATATATTTTAATATATGAAGGATTTAATTTACGATTTAATTTTTAAAACAATTTTTCATTCATTTCATTTTCACTCTTAAGTTTGCATTCAAAAGTATGCAATCAAGTGTGTATGAAAAAATGCATTAAAATGATAACAAAATTATTACATCCAAGCTGAATGAATTGTTAAATGCAGAATGTTTTGTTAAAATTAACGAAACTTACAAGATAAATAAAAAAGTAATAATAAGTTTGATTTTTGTGGGGTGTGAAAAAAAAAAAACTGTGAGAAAATTAATTGCCGTTTTAAAACCAATTACTATGATTTTTCAAAACAATAATTGTTATTTAAACATTTCATTTATCAATTATTCAAACATTATTTCAATTATTAAATTATTAAACATTATTTCAATTATTAAATTATTAAACATTATCAAAACATTGTTATGTTCCATAGATATAAGAAAGAAAATCCTTCACCCCAACTTTTACTTCATTACAAATCTTGAATTTTAGGAATGTACGTCAGAATTTCTAAAATTCATTTAAACGCCTTTTAATTTCTTTGTTTTCTCTGCAATTTTTATAACACCACTTTTAATTAAGTTCAAAAACAGAAACAAGTGTCGTTTGTTCAGCACCGAAAGTGTCGAAGTAAGAACAACAACAACAACAAAAAAAAACAATCGATCGAAGAAACAATTTCAAAACACTGACGCATAATGACTTTTTTTTTTTTTTTTTTTTTTTAGAACCAGTTTCGATCAAGGATAATTTATATACACTTCACACCCTAAAACATTTTCCGTTTTACTTAATGATTTAAATGTTGAAAGGTCCACTCGTTGATAAATGACGTTCAAACTGCTTTAACGAAAACTAGATAATTGAAATTCGTTAAAAAAAAAATAAATAAAAAACCGCACTCGTGATGTAAAGTGTCTCTGAATGATTAAATATAATGAGCACACAATAAAAACACAAATATAATGAGACCACATTAAAAGCGCAAATATAATGAGCACACAAATAAAAGTGTAATTTTTGCTAACAGACGAACTACATATCGTGCCATTTGATTAATAAATATGAAAATGCATTTTTAGAAGAAGAAAAAACAACAAATAAACTGAGAGCTTGCACCGATCAATTAATGCCATCAAAAAAGTTTTAATGGTAAACTAAGCTTGCATGCAAATATCAAAATGGCGCCGTTTTTCTATACTATTAGCAACTTTAATAACATTCAAGAGAAAATATACGGTTTGAGTTTTTATACAACAAAAAAGAACGCAGGGGAAAAAGTTGTGAATAATTGGATTTATTTCTGTTGCATGTTAAAACATCTTAACTTTAAGCTCAATCGTTAACTTTAGCGTTTTAGCCTAATCATGAACAATCGAATAGTTGCAAATTAAGAGAGCCTAAATTAAAGTATACGATGGCAAAAAAATTATCAATAGTTGTCCTAATGATAGCTGTAATGAAGATGGAAATAAACTGATGACAAATTACAAATTACGCTTTACGAATATCTTTTAACATGCGATATAAAAGAAACTTTTACATCTGTAAGCTCATTATTTTTAACTCAGATGATAGTGGCTTGCAATCAATTGCTTTGTTGATAACTCAACAAATAAAAATGAACTTCTGGAGATGTTTCATAGTGAAATAATACATTTGACTTTAATTTTGACACTATAGCAACAGATAGGAAAAACACATAATTACAAAAAAGCACAAAAACAAAACTTGGAAATTTAAATGTTTAAAGCAGACCACGCATGTTGCTTGTAGAATGTAAATTCGTAAATTTCAATGATATTCAATGTTTTGCAATTATTTCAATGAATGATTTCAATGTTTTCAATTATTTGCAATGATTTCAATGTTTTCAATTATTTGCAATGATTTCAATGTTTTCAATTTTTTTATTTGCAATGATTTCAATGTTTTCAATTATTTGCAATGATTTTAATGTTTTCAATTATTTGCAATGATTTCAATTACTTTGCAGTGATTTCAATGTTTTCAATTATTTGCAATGATTTTTAATTATTTGCAATGTTTTCAATTATTTGCAGTGATTTCAATGTTTTCAATTATTTGCAATGATTTTAATGTTTTCAATTATTTGCAGTGATTTCAATGTTTTCAATTATTTGCAATGATTTTTAATTATTTGCAATGTTTTCAATTATTTGCAATGATTTCAATGTTTTCAATTATTTGCAATGTTTTTAAAATTATTTGCAATGATTTCAATGTTTTCAATTATTTGCAATGATTTCAATTATTTGCAATGATTTCAATTATTTGCAGTGATTTCAATGTTTTCAATTATTTGCAATTTTTTAATTATTTGCAATGATTTCAATTATTTGCAATGATTTTAATGTTTTCAATTATTTGCAATAATTTCAATTATTTGTAATGTTTTCAATTATTTGCAATTATTTGTAATGTTTTCAATTATTTGCAATGATTTCAATGTTTTCAATTATTTGCAATTATTTCAATGTTTTCAATTATTTGCAATGATTTCAATGTTTTCAATTATTTGCAATGATTTCAATGTTTTCAATTATTTGCAGTGATTTCAATGTTTTCAATTATTTGCAATGATTTTCAATTATTTGCAATGATTTCAATGTTTTCAATTATTTGCAATGATTTTAATGTTTTCAATTATTTGCAGTGATTTCAATGTTTTCAATTATTTGCAATGATTTCAATTATTTTTAATGATATTCGTAAAACAATGCGAATAATGCTAAACAATTTTTCTTTTAAAATTTCTAAAAGTTGCATAAAAAATCATAAAAGTTAAACAAAAGTTTTTATTTTATTTCTACTCCAACCTAAATATATTTTTTTTTTCCCTCAATTGCTTTATCGAAATTTCTCAATCTTTCTTCCAGTATTTATTAAAAAAAAAACTTTTAAATAAAAGAAATAAAACTTTATTGTACTTAATTGTGTTAGTTTGTCATAAAGGATATTTTATCTTTATCTTCCAATATTCGCAACAGGCCCTACGGTTTTTTAAGTGGATTCCCATCATCCGTGACATAACATCCTACTTATAGTCACCCTGTGACACCGATCACTCGGCCATCAGGGCCCGAGGTCATGCATTATGTTGTACATTTTGGACTAATTTTCTTTTAATAACTGTCAGTAAATTAGTATATTTAACGTCTATCATATGGATTTCAACTTTTTGAATTTTTTTTGGTAGCAATTATTAAAAGCTAACTGTCATACAATTAATTAGTATATTTAACGTCTATCATATATATATATATTCAACTTCGAATCAAAACTAAACAAGCTTAACAGACAACGGAATGTTAAGCTAGACGCATGGGTCTAAATTTGGAGCAAAGAACTGTAATGAACGTATACTACTTTTATAACGACCGTAGCAATTATCAAAAGCTAAAATCATTTCATACAATTACATGGAAAATTTCAACTCAAAAACAATTAATATAATTTAGCCCTTTTATTTAAAACTATTAATTACATTAAATTATATCACTATCGATTCGAATAATGTGTATAGTGAAAACTTGGTCCTCTGGTGCGAACCGAACATTGACTTGCTTATGTTCAACTTATTTTTCATTTATGATATTTTTAATAATTATGTTTTCCCAACACAAAGCTATGAATGCATTTAGATCATCGAGAATGAAAATCTAACGCTTAAATTATGGACGTCTATCGAGACGTATATTATTTTAATGCCATGCTTAGACAAATGATATCTTTTTTGTCACTTCAGAATTTAGCACACATTTAAATTATCGAATTCCATGGTTAAAAAAAAAAAAATCGGTAAACCGTTTTAAAGAATTCCAAAACTAATAAAAAGGATAATTATATTTTACAAAAGGTTTGAATTGTATTTAAATTAGCCTGCAGTCTCTTAAATTCCTTACGAAGTTTGACGAAATATCATAGTACCAATTATATTTTGAAGAATTATATGTATATAAAAAAAAGTTACGTTGCCTTTTAGGTAAATTACAGGATATATTTCAAAATCGTTTTGGAACTGACAAAATAAATAAAAAAATAAAATAATGAACTTATATGAAACAAATACATGAGGATATTTTTTTTATAATAATTACTTTAAAGCGAATGAAATAGATAAACACGTTAAATTAGCTAATCACGTGAATTATGAAATCTATTTTAAAGATTTTATAATAAAATGAATGCCTTTTAACCAAATATTTTTTAACTACGAATGTTTTCATTATCAATTTGGAATGAAGGGTAATGTCAGAAAATACAAACAAAATACGCATAACATTTTTGTGTTTCACATAACATAACAAAATGCGCATAACACGTTATGTAATGCGCATAACAGTTTCTTTATTATTATTTTAACCAGTTTTAAGAAATGCTTTATTTTGTTGTTTGTTTAATATTTTATATTGCTTTTTAATTATGTAAAATTACACTTTTTTTAATTATTTGGCGACATTCCGGTTAAAAATATATTAAATAATAAATATTATATAAATATTATTCTGATAATAAAAATATATAAAAAATTAAATAAAAATATACAAATATAAAAAAATTAAATAAAATATATAAATATTATTCTGGTTAAAATATCAATCATTGAAAATATCAATTTTATATCAATTGAATCATTGACGTTGAAAATGCTGTTTCCCTCAAATCAAAAAATACTTTTTTGTGGATATCTACAGGGACTTTAGCTTTTGTTTTGAAATTTGGTTAAGTATAAAAAAATTATATAAAAATACATTAATCTAAAAATTATAACTGTAAAAAAAAAAAAGTTTAAAATACTATAGCTTAAAAAAATTTCTATTAATAATAAATTTTTTTTTAAAAATGTAACAAATTAATATTTAATATATATAATTCTGAATAAATCAAAATTAAATATATAATAAAACATAATTAAATATATGCAGCTAATATTTTTATACAAAAAGCATTAATATATGCAAAAAGTTTTCAGACAAAACGAATATCGTTAATTAAAAAAAAAAAGGAAATGATAATTTCTTTCTTGCATATGATATAAATTGCTATGGTGTCATATAGGAGACTTCTAAATTAAAAAGTGTAAAGAAATAACCTAATTTAAAAATACTAAACTAATTTGAACCGTTTTTTATTCCCATAACCCTATTTTGATGTCTTTTTTTTTTTTTAATGTTTAAAATAAACTTTAAAGAAAAATCCTTCATTTCTTTTTAAGGATGTCAGTATTTCTTAGAAGCATGGCGATATAATCATGGTGTTCTGCTTATTTTCATAGCTCTGATTTCAGTTTATTTTCGGGACATGTCTGCGTTAAAAAAAAAAAAAAAATTAAGTAGCGAGTTTAAATCGCTTCATCTTTTAAATGTCAAAACAGTTCTCATCCTTGTAGGAGATTGATTAGCATGTTCTTTTTCGGGAAATTTTATTCTAATATAGAACACCGATGTTGTATCATCAAATGACAATGAATTCATTAATCAAACCATCCATTAAACATCAGAATATCCATCACAAAATAGGTCCTTGATGTAAGAAAATTTTATCGAAATATTTTATACATAAAGCAAAACACAAAAGTTTTAATGTTTTAACAAAAACAAACAAACAAACATTTAAACAAAAACAAAAAATTTTAATGTTGAACTTAAATTAAAAAATAATCAATGATAATAATAAAAATCCTCTCTAACCATATCGTCTTCCATGTAATTACATTGAAATCAACAAATCTACTTTCAACAGCCTTCTACCAATGGAATTTAAATAAATCCAAAATAATAACAATAATATAAATAAATAACTCGAATTATCGTGAGAAATTTCGTATAATACGCATGTACGAAATGCTGACCACTTTATGTGTCGTTATTAAATCTATCGATCAATTTTAAAAAAATTCTATGTTTTAATTCAGTCTGTCTATTTTAAAAACATATTCTATGTTTCAATTCATATTCTATGCAATTCAGTGGTTTTATTTTTAAAACATAGAATATGTTTTAAAAATGGATCGACTGGTTAATTTACTTCGTATAATATGCATATACGAAATGCTGACAACTTTAATGTGGCCTTATTAATAAACCAGTTGATCTATTTTTAAAGCATATTCTATGTTTTCAACAGAAGACAACTAACCTAGATTAATCATCCTATTTCTTTCAGATTAATTAGAAAATATTTTTTTATTTTTTTTTTTAATAAAAACTATAAAAAATTTCTGCAGCTACTGAGAGGGATAAATCAAATTTGAAGTTCAAAGAAATTTTGAAATCTTGTCCAAAGTTTTCTTCAACTTTAAAGAAGAAAAAAAGTCAGGCGGGAAGCAGTGAGACGTGTGATGTGCAATTTGAGAATACCTCCCCTAACGAAGCGCGCGTTAAAATGTGTAAACAAAGGATCGGCGGAGAGTAAAGCCTCGGAAACCGCGTCACACCACGTACGATTGTTCGATTTCATCTCCAGATAGTGCCTAGCAGAGTGATTTATTCGCCTCCATTAAAATGTTTCGGGAACTCAGGCAGCAACTTTGCATCTCTGCTTCTTATAAAAGAAAAGGAAGATAACCTGTAGACAACTGCACAATCTGGCGAGGCGCCATTATTCTGAAGAGAGGATGATACATGGAGAAGATTCTTTTGAAAAGAAATCAAGTTGAAAAATCGTTCT
The DNA here is from genome assembly GCA_021605095.1 of Caerostris extrusa. NCBI lineage: Eukaryota > Metazoa > Arthropoda > Arachnida > Araneae > Araneidae > Caerostris > Caerostris extrusa. Next base: position 51,632 of record BPLR01020372.1, on the reverse strand, counting down.
TCCAATACCTCCGACTGCCATCTTGCTGTTTGGTAAAACGCCATTTTTGACGCCAGATCCAACAGAACGGTTGTTAGTTTTTAACATGTTCATCATTGATTAATGGCTTGAGGTTTTTCACTTCGTGTGTATGCCAAGTGATTGAATTTAACCATAATTATATTTAAATCTTAACGTAGATATCACAATGTGTACTGTAATGGAGATATTATACTATAAAAACATGGAAATTGGGAATTCAAAAAAACTATACGGCTTTTCAGGCATTAAAATATCTTTTAGAATGCTTTATTGCAGGCTGTTGTTTAAGTTTAGGTAAAATTTATAAGGAACCTGATGGCCGAGTGACTAAAGCTCTGGTGCTCGGTGCCACTAAGTTTCGGGTTCGATTCCCGGCGTTGGCATAGGTGTTTGTAGTGGTTCGGAATCCACTTTAAACAGTAGGTCCCGGTCTAATATGGCTGTAGAGCATTGAGCGTAATGCTGACACCCTTATCCAGTAAAAAAAGCACCTGCTATCTAGAATCAGATGGCGACCTTTGCCCCCCCGCCATTGGGCTGTCGCGCCACTGATATCACATCATGATAAAGTTTATAAAAAGTGGTTTTCAACGCGGGATTTCTATCTTATTCCATTTAAAATGATGGATCCCGACTTGTAGCCTTAATGACAACATGCTCCGCAGGTGAGCATTAGGGCTGAGGTTCAATCCTGGGCGGCTTTGTTGTAGACACTGTTTCAAAAAACGAGGAGACACGATGGCGTTTGGGATGTTCAGCGTCTTGCCTCGTTAATCGAACTACCTGGTAGGAGTGTTCCAGGTTTTCCCATACGATACGCAAATGGTAGTTCCCCCTAAACGTCTTCCCTCAAAGCACTGTCCATCCTTCTTCAGCGACACGGAGCCATGTCGGACTTCTACCTATGGGTGCTCTATCATAACAAGTGCCCCCCTTTCCCTCCTTAATGAGACCACACTGGATCATGGACTTGGAGACAGGGATAAGATTCTTATATTATACGATCTAACAACAAAGTTAGAATGATGGTATAGCTATTTTTACATACATCTTCTGAAATATAAATAAATATCATAATATGTTTTTAAAACCGATATAATTACTTTTCCTAGAAACTAAAATCGATTTTTAAAAAATATTTTCATTAAAATACCTTACTGTCAAATTACTTTTGAAACGCTGATTTTCTTCAATTTTGTAAGACTCAAATATCAATGCATTTAACATTATTTGACCTTCTTTATTAATTTTTTTTACACAAGCGCTTTATTACTTTATTAATTACCACAATTATTTTAATTCACTTTTAATTAATTTTGCTTTTCTAACTTTACTTATAATTAGTGGTGGGATATTTATTCAAAAAAAATGCTTTACCACAAACGTTATCCTAGTATATCATTAAGTTCAGATAAAATATGAATGATTGTTTTTACACAAATACAAACCAACTTTTAAGAAATTCTCAAACTTGAAATACCATGATTACTTATGTACAAAAGATTTCAGCGAAAATTTTTCAAAGACTAACTATTTAATATTTTAATTCATATTTACAATTTGTCACAAGATTTGCTTGTCCAAAAAAAAAAAACACAACACCCATTTATAATGCGCAATTCATCATTTTCAGTTCCCAGAAAAACCACATTTCTGTCAAGTTCACAATCCTTCGACTTTTTATTTATTTCTTTTTCCAAAATATTTCTTCAGGTTCTATTAAAAAAGCAATGCGCGCTTTTAAAACCAAGAATTATGAAATCCAATCCGCTTTCATCTTGCTATATGCTCAGTCCCGACAAAAATTCAAGGTTGTTTAAGATATCTAAACAATTTTTAATTTTAACAAAATTTCGCAAGACCTTGCAGTTCGACACTGATACTGAACAATTCAGAAACATTTTAAATGAGTTTTCAGTTGTATTTTGGATAACCGCCCCTGTATACTAAAAAAAAAAAATATTAAAACAATAAATGATTGCATCTAAATGAAGGTCATAATAGCTCTGTCATCAAGCCATTTTAAATTTCAATTCACCAACTATAGCGATTCGCATTTTTGCATTTTTCAGTTGTTTAACACAGTGTTACGAAATAGGAAATTTAGTCATTTTTTTTTTTTTTTTTTAAATAATAAAGGAATTGTTAATAGATTTAAATAAAGTGTCGAGAAAAAAAAAAATAGAAACAATTTTCATACTAGCGTTTAATTGTTTTCTGCAAGGTAATTTCCCCATATTTCTAATTTTTTTCCTTGCGCATCTTTCCCAATGTTTTCAATTTATGAAAATGCTTACAAGGATGTTAGTGAAAGTTTCTTAATAAGTTTGAATGCTCGCAAATTTGTTTATTTTTTTTGCAAAATTTTCTGTAAGCATCGTCAAAGTGTAAACGATTCTCAAATTTCCCGGAGAGTTTTGAAATCTTGCTCTTTTTTTTTTTTTTTTTTTCCTGCAGGTGCATTTATTGACGGAAGTCAGGAAATTTTACGTTTTTTGTAAAAAAAAATATATATATTTAGGAGCGATTGAGCCATATAAATATTCTTTATTTATCAAGCAATTTAATTCATACATTTTTTTCTTTCTAATGCAGCTGGCAAACACTTAGACAATTGTCTAGTATGCCTTAAGGAAAGCGCTGCACCGACGTTACTCACTTAGCACTACCCATGTGGTTTCTTTCTAACGCAGCTGGCAAACACTTAGACAATTGTCTAGTAAAGCGCTGCACCGACGTTACTCACTTAGCACTACCCATGTGGTTTCTTTCTAACGCAGCTGGCAAACACTTAGACAATTGTCTAGTGTGCCTTAAGGAAAGCGCTGCACTGGCGTTACTCACTTAGCACTACCCATGTGGTGTGTGTAGCTTGAAGATAAGCTACAGACGCGGAGTAACACTACCTCCGCAACGTTCTACGATCCTATTAGATCGGGACCTACGGCCTAAAGTGGATTCCAAAAACCACTACAAACACTCGTGGCACAGCTGGGACTCGAACCCGAAACCTGTGGAACCGAGCGCCGGTGCGCTAGCCACTCGACCACTCAGGCACTTTTATTCATATATTTATTAAGCATTTATTAATAAGTATTATTATTAACTTATTTATTGCTTGCTTTGTCTATTACGCAATTTAATTAATATTCTTTATTTATTAAGCTATATAATTTATTTATTTTCTTTTCTTACATTTTTAAAAAAAAATATTTATTCATATTTTAAAAAGAATAAAAAAAGTATTCATTCATATTTAGCTAAATGTGCATAAAATGAAACGTATTCATTGTTAGGCAATTCAAGTAAAAGCCCTATAGTTTCAGTGTATTATGTCGAAATAATCAGCGTGCAAGAAGGACGTTTTGATTGTGGTCCCTTTACTGAGTGGGCTGCCGTCACTTCATGAAAAATTAATTAGATTGCGATAGCTTATGTCGCATCAACAGTCGGACAGCCTAATTGATTTTCCAAATTTTCTTCAGTGTGACACACTCAAATGCGGTCTTAAAAGAACTGAGTTTTTATCGGATCCTAAAGTCACATAGCGGCCTGATGGCCAATTGGCTAGACATTGGCTTTGGCATTTGGTACAACAGGCTTCAGATTCGAATCCTGGCGGTGGCAGGAAAATCTGCTAGTGGTTCGAAATTCATGTTAATCTATAGGTCCCAAGCCTAATGCGTGCAAAAAATGACCGTAGAGCGACAGACCAAACCAAACCCCAAGTCGCACATCGTAGTACAATAACCTAAATGATGTGGTTTCCGATTGGTTGGCCTTCTACGACAATGAGATTTTAGTATTTGATGGAAACTTATCTATAATTCTTTTCCTTTTACTTGCAATAAGGTATTTGCTATTATTCCACCTTTTACAACGAATATAATAAAAATGCCAATAGTATAAAGAGATATTTATAGAAGATTATACTATAGAAGATTTTTTGACAATAAAAAATGATAAAACAATCTTTTGTGTCAAATATTCTATTATTGTAAAATAAGAATAAAATACATTTTAAAGTTCGAGTTTAAAAAAAAAAAAACATTTGAATTCAAGAGATAGAAAAAAATTGTTCTATTATTTCGTTCACCTACTTTTGATAAAAAAAATGTTGGTCAAAAATAATTGGTCGATAAACTATCAACTTTGAAATCTTTTTTGCTAATTTTTGTTTCCTTTTGAGGTAAAAACGCATTTTTACAAAAATATAATGCAATAAATAGATAAATTATCACCTGATTCCACTCAGATTCAGGGCTAAGCAATTTTTTAACGTTTTATGGAAAACGTATATTTCTAATCAGACCTTGGGTAGAGATAAAATCACAAAAATTTCCATTTACTTGCAAAAGCAAACAATTTTTATTTTTATTTTTAAAATGTCCTTGGACTTTGCTACAGAGAAAGTAATTCTAGGGTAAATAAAATGAAAGTTTATGATATATATTTTTTTTTTAACATTTAAATGACCTTATTCAGTACCCAGTAACATCAACAAAACTTTTTATATATTTTTGAAAAGGAAATTTCTATTCAATTTTTTTTTTTTTTTTTTTTTTTCGTATTAAAAAAGTTGGAATTGTTATTGATAAAAATAATAATTTAAAAAAAATTATTTATTTATTTGGGAAATTTAAATGATTTTTTTTTCTTTAAATTTAGTTATTGAATTTCTTATTTAATAAAATTTTCTTTTGGAACAAAATTTGTCGGGATTTTTTTTATGTGATATATTAACTTTTTTAAGAAGGGGTTAATATTTTTTTTTAAAAAAGATTTTGATACGTTATTTACATTATACAAAAGAGGCCATATTTTTTTCAACAGCGAACAGCTTTTTTTTTTTTTTTCATCTAGTGTTTATTAGAAATTACATTGATCATTGATTACATTATCTTTATATCTATCTCTACATTAAATACGCAATTTAAAATAAAATTTAAAATATTTTATTCTATAAAATCCTCAAAAATAACAAAATTATCAAAATTGTTTATTTTGCGAAATTAACGCAGAGAGGTGCAAAAATATATAAAATTATCAATTTGAACTATAAAAATTTCTTATATTCATACGAGAAATAATCGTGTAAAAATACATGCATATAATATATACGAATAAAATAATACATACGAATACAATAATAGTATAAAAAGAATTATATACGCAATAAATACATCCTACGATTGGTAATATAATAATATATTTTTAATAAGGAAAATAATTTTATATGGTAAAGCTCGAATTGGGGCTTGATGAACGAACTGCTAGCGTTCTATACCATAATTCGAGTCCCAAAGGTGCCATGGATGTTTGTAGTGGTTCGAATCCCCTTTAAACCGTAAGTCCCGGTCTAATATGACTGTTGGGTGTAGGGCTGACAACCTTACCCGGTAACAAGAAAACAACTCATGTTTCAAAATTTGCCAGTAGGCAGATGGCCTTGGCGTACCATGGGCTGTAGTGCCAGGAAGATAGGTCCTGGTGTAATATGTCTGTTGGACTCAGGGTTGACAACCCTACCCCGTAAAAAAGATAACATCTCCTGTCTCGAAATCTACCAGTAAGCAGACGGCCCTGGCTTACCATAGGGCTGTTGCCCCAATGAAGAAGAAGGCTCGAATTGTTAAAATACTAAAGTAAGAAGTTTAATATGATAGTTAAAAAAATGAAATAGATGCTTAAATATAAATGCACGACATCTCTCTATACACCATATAACTTCTTTTTTTCAATTCCTTCTATTAGCTCACTCTCTCCCTATATACATCTTGTTCAAATTTTCAATCGTTCATAAAATATTTTTTCATTCATCCACTCAAGTTCAAATACATTTTTTTGAACTTGTAGTGGATGACACTGGATGTTAATACAGTTTTTTCAAATATTAATCCATTAATTAAATTTAATTAATTAATTTTAATTTTTCTTAGATTTAAGTTGCATGTATCTACCAATAGATGGCGCGAGATAAACTTAAAAAAATGAATGAAAATTATTTATAAAGGATTTTCTGCAAAAGAGTGGGAAAAAAAGTAGGAATTGACTTTAAAATTTTTTTTTTTTTATATTACTTGTTTTATGTCATTATTTTGACACTAACTTAATTAATCTAACAAAAGAAGTGATCCATTTAATTAAGATATATTTCGAGATCCTCCCCGTGTCATTTATAACGTCAGTTTATTTTATTTGTTATGAATTCCAGAAAATTGATCACTCGGTCGTTACTTCACTTCATTTCTAATTTTTTTGAACGATGTAATTAAAAAAAAAGAATCAGTGCAGAAAAACTCATCCAGATGACCGGCTGTCATTGGTTGTCGAGCAGAACGCAAACTGACAAATCAATTGCGAACGTGCGTCAATAAATTTAAAAGCAGAGAAACATTTATAAAATAATGACAACGAAAATCTTTAGTAGTTTTCATGTTACTCTTTAAAATATAAATACAGATTACAAAATTTTACAGCAAAATATTTTATCAATATTATGCGTATAAAATTGAAAATGATACTAGTACATATAGTCGAACAGCAATTTTTCTATAAATATTATTTATCCAATTGTTATTTAATATAGTTTTCCCCCAAATATTGCTATTATTTCGATTCAGTTGGCAAAAAATAGGTAGGCTATACTGAAAGAGCAATGTAACAGTCGACTTTATATAGACTTTGTCAGGTACTATATTAGCTAATGTACCCTATTAAGTTATTAAACTTGTCATAAAAATATTTTAAATAATTAATCGAGCATTTTTTGCATCAAATTTTAATCGAATCGAATTCGAATTGAATAACAATCGAATATCTTAATTATCATACTAATAATCATAATAATAATAATAATAATAATAATCGAATTTAACCTTAATTATTAGTTTTAATCTTTTTTAATCGAATTTTAATGAAGGAAAGTTTAGAATCATCATCATTGGCGCAACAGCCCCAAGGTTGGCCAAGGCTGTCTGCCTACTAGTAGATTCGAGACAGGATATGCTTTGTTTTTACGGAGTTGGGTTGAGAATAACGGTTTAGTAATAAAAAGCTATATATTTTTATGCACGTTTATTAAAACAATCTAGGATACAAAATATTTAGATTTACAAAACTTTGAATTGATTCCAAGCATATGATAACCTAAAATCTTTAAATTTTTCAATGTAAGAATAAATAAAAGGCGCAATTGTGTTATTTAGAATAAACGAGAAAATTTTACATTTTCGACATTTAAAAATAATCTTTCTGTAGTAGATAAATTGAAAAATTATAACTCCAAATATAGTTGATTTATTAAAGATAGTTCAGTGCATATTGAGTACGTTAACTCTATCATCCAAGCCTAGCAGGATGCCTTAAAGACATTAATATTTAATACTACTTCAACTTCATTACATCTGCATTCAATTTCATTATAAGTATTACATCTATAAGATCCACACACACAATTTAGAGCTACGTGTATTTTTATTACTTTAATAGCGCTTGTTGTTGAATCATTTTAATAAGAATAACATCGTCACTGCTGTATTTGTACAGCTTTTGAATCCCAAAACTATTTTTCACGGCTAAGAACTTCATGACAGCCAGCAAACTCCGGGTCTTTAGAAGATTATCCATCGCATCGAGCATTAGGACATCCATTATAGCGTGCGGGATTGATTTACGAGATCCCAGCATTGTAATAACAGCACGTGAGGGCATCAGAGACCCTTTAATTAAAAAAAAAAAAGTACCACACACACTACACACGAGCACGGATCTCTTGAACATTAATTGATATAAATCGCTCCAACGATTCTCACGCGATGCCAACTTGCAGTTGCGTTTATTGGCTAATAAATGCAAAGCCTATAACATTTGCCTTATTGCCAATAAACGCAATCGAACACAGAATGCCATCTGATTGGTCCCAGAAATTAAATTCGCCCCAAAGGAAAGCGGAAATGTAAATGACCAATGTCGTACATGCCAATGTTTGTGTCACAAAAGCAGGAAAATTTATGGGAATTCTTTTGATTTATGGGCAGTCCATTCCAGAGCTCCAAGGTAAAAAGACAATAAACACTGGGAATGAGTTGAGGAAATCCATGGGCTGCGGTAATTATGAAACCAGCAAAGCGTGGGCGAAATTCGTGTTGTTCCCAATGGTGCATCGATGGACAGAAGGCCCATTAATAACGAGTCACGTTAGTTTTTGAAGCAAATGTTTGCCGTTTTTAAGTTTTTGTTTTAAACCATTGGGCATCACGCGTCCCTAAAAAGGAAGTCATCTCGCAACACACCAAACATGTAGAGCAAAGTAAACGTCAAATATTTGAATACTGATTCGCTATATTTCACCTTTATTTGTTTATTTTATGCGTAATGTACTATTCAATTATTGGAATTGAAAATCTTTCCCTTGGACGAAATCAAACTACGTGGATTAATTATACAATAAACTACATTTCGTTAGGGCCGATGCGTATTATATTTTATATACTTTTATTTAATTTATTTAAGAAATTTTTTTTTAAAAAGTAAATAGGAAAAAAGGAGAATTTTTAGGGTTCAAAATTTCAGTGATTCGCTATATTTCACCTTTATTTATTTATTTTTTTTATGCGTAATGTAATATTCAATTATTGAAATTGAAAAATATTTCCCTTTGACGAATATCAAATTACATAGATTAATTATACAATAAAGTGGGTTTCGTTAAAGGCGATGGATATTATATTTTATATACTTTTATTTAATTTATTTAAGAAATTTTTTTTTAAAAAGTAAATAGGAAAAGGAGAATTTTTAGGGTTCAAAATTTCAGTGATTCGCTATATTTCACCTTTATTATTTTTTTTATGCGTAATGTAATATTCAATTATTGAAATTGAAAATCTTTCCCCTTTGACAATCAAACTATGTGTATTAGTTATACAATAAAATGGATTTCGTTACGGCCGATGCATATTATGTTTTATATGCTTTTATTTAATTTATTTAAGAAGAATATTAAAAGTAAATAAAAAGAATAAGAAATTTTCTTGAGTTCAAAATTTTTCTTGAGTTGGATTATTATTATTTTAATTTTTTATGCTTTTGAAGATGAAAAACAAACAGTTTAAATGTATAAAATATCTATTATAAAGCATAAAGAATGGAATGAGCACTTTAACTGATTATTTACACAATGGTAAAGTTAAAAAACAACCCAAATGATATCGGAATGATATATTAAAATCCCATTATTTATATGAAATTATTCAAAAATTTGTGAAAGCGAACACAGCATTATATATATAAATGTGGAAAAATATTATTTCTAAGGGGAAAGAAAATTGCTAAAAATATACTTTACAATAAAAAAAAAAAAAATCATAAATTGGTGGATTGGTTGTACGAATCATAAATTTTTATGATCCATATAACCAATCCGTGTTCTCATTAGTTGCACTTACGGTTTAACTCCAAAAAAGTAATTATCCTTAAACTAATTTATTTTAAAACGCAAGATAATTGTTTATCACAAGGTATAATGATGCGATTATTGAAGAGGGTTTTTTTTAAATCATCTGTGAAGCATTGTATCATTAATCTGTTTTTATTTCAAAATTTTGTAATTCTTTTTTTTTTTTTTTTTTAATCTGTATAGGATTCGTTAATATTTCTAAGAAAGCGAAAGCTTCCGTTTAGAAATTGAAGAAAGTCTTTATATTTCAGGCATTTTAGCATTTATTGTTTATTTTATTTCTTTTTATTTCGGTCACAATATATCATAATTGTAATTATTTTCATTAAAAAAAAAAATGAACGATATTATTATTATTACCATTGTATCATATGATCATAATTCTATACTATTCTATACTATCATAATTCTATACTAATATTAAAATTAGTATAGAATTATGATCATATGATTATGATCACAAGAACGCGCTTTATGTTAGATAAGGGTTTATTTTATTTCTCTTATTTCGATCGCAATATATCAATTCTGATTATTATCATTAAAAAAATTAAAAATATTATTATTATTATAATTATATGATATGTTCATAATTTTATATTAATATTAAATTTAGATCAAGAACGTTCTTCTGTTTCGGTTAGACATGAATTATGAAACATGTCTGTATATTAATGTCTATAAACTTTACAAAAAATAAAAAATGTGTACTTTTTTAAATACATTGTTTATGAAACCCTTTAACAAAATTCCAAATTTTATTTAAAAACACATACCTATTGAATCAATATATATATATATATATATATATATGTGTGTGTGTGTGTGTGTGTGTGTGTGTGTGTGTGTACAAATTGGCTAAATAAGTGTTAAATAATATATAATTGCACAATAAGTAATAAAAACACTATACATATTGACTTTAAGGCTTTATATATTGGCTGAATAATAGTTTTTAAATATAAGATGGAATTTGTTAAAGTACTTTATAAACAATATATTTTTTTAAAAAGTTATATATATATATATATATATAGGAGAGAGATATATATATTACTTTTTTTTTTATATATTGCTTATAAAATCCTTTAACAAAGTTCCATCGACAAACAATACAACAATGTTAAATAATGCTAAACAATATACATATAGTTCAAAGTATATAAGCATTGTTAAACAATATATATATATACTTTGAACTTTTTAATGTTTATATATATATATATAAATTGAAAAGTTTAAAGCTATAGTTAAAAAAATAATTAACAATAAGAAATATTTATTCAATATGAATTTACTCATTTCACATTGATTTTATATATGAAATGAGTAGTTATGATTGACATTGACTTTATAATGTCCCATGTCCTTCAGGTAATTTCAGAATTCAATACAAAAAGGCCCAGAGGAGAATGGATAAGAAAAAGAACAAATCTGAGTCATTTTAATTTCCATCATTTCTTTCCTTTTTAGAAGTATTCTAAAAGATGTTTAAAGCAGTGTTTTAAAACCACCAACACATATTCGCAAATACTGGAAGGCAGCAGCATCTTCGACAATCAATCTCAAACCGAATGCTCTTACTTTCGATCACCTGAAACCAAATTAAATAAGACCACGTGACGGATCTATTCGTCACAATTTCAGTCACTACTATCAAAAGGGTCTGCAGAAAAGTTAATCAGCAGTAGTGCAAGGCCGGCCGACTTGTTTTCAGACACTGGAGTGAAAAATGTCTAGACTCGCGCACACACAGATATTTAAAGTAGGTCGGGGAACAAGAACTTTGAGCCCTTTTTTTTCCTTTTCTTCCTTCTCCCCTTATCCTCTCCTCCTGCGTTTCGCTGTCTGACAGCACGTCTGAAGTCTGCGTTTTGTGCAAGCGGATTGAGTCAACTCTTTGCGCCGCGCAAAAAGTGGGTGCTACTGCGAACTTTGCAAATAATGAACGTGCAAGTTCGCGGAGGTAATGTAATAAATGGTTTTGAGACCGACCTGGCTGGGTGCAGACTGTGTTGGATCAAGTTTCTAAGAAGCGTGTTTGTTGGGGGTGTAAGATATGAGGGGATTTTATTTTAATAATGAATTCAAGGATTTGCTTAAAAGGATGCGAGCTGTAAACAAGTTTTTTTTATATATATATTTTACTTCAAAAAATTTTTTTAAAAAATGACATATTGACACATATAAAACTCGACTTGCAGCCAAATTGATGATGAACATTGATAATGTATCGTACAGCTTAAGTTCAAATCCATTGATAACATTTATAACAGTTACTGCATCCGCAACGGCCTGATGGCCGATTGGCTAGCGCTCCGGCCTTTAGAACCACTGGCTTCAGATTCGAATCCTAGCGGTGGCATGGATGTTTATGGATGGTTCTGAATTTACAATAAGCTGTAGGTCCTGGTCTAATTGGCCCAAAATGTGCACAAAATGACCGTAGAGCTACTAACATATAGCGATAACCAAAAGCTATATAGCGACTAACCAAACCGTACAGCTTTCGTTAATGAGGGATTCGATTGTGTGTAAGTGTCTAGTATGGATGGTTAAGTTACCTGGAGGTAAATTTTCAAGTTTTCTTTCGTATGATACACTGTGAATCATACATATATCCATTATTCCTGAAAATCACCCTGGAATGCCATATCATTTCATCAGATGTAACATTCATTTATAGAGGGAACATGCAATCCACTGATACAAATTTTAAAAAAAAGGGAGAAGAAAGAAAGGAAGAAAAGTAAAAATTAGAAGAAAAAAAAAAAAACCTGCATGTAAAAACACAATTTTTTAGAGTTTAATAGAGCACAATATAAAAAAAGTAGGTCGGGGAACCAGAACTTTGAGCCCCTGTTCCCCTGTCTTTCCTTTTTTTTTTTTTTTTTTTTCCCATCATCCTCTTTCAAAAACCATAATCTCAACAGCCACTACGAGTGATAACTTGAAATTCGAAATGAATTTCTTTGATGATAGATTGTGAAATTTTCAGTTTTCAAAAGCAAAAGAAAATTAGTAAACAAAAAAAAAAAAGGAAGAAAACCTGAAGGATAAAAATGAAAAGAAGTTTTGAAAAAGAAAACCCGATATTAAAAAAGGAAAGGAGTATCTACGCATAAATTCATATCCTTTCGAAAGTTCTTTTTCGAAGTGAGAGAATTAAGATTGACATAGAACTTAGAAAATAAGAATTAAGAAATAACTCTTCCTGCAAAAAAACTCACCTCTTTACGAAAAAAAAGAAGAATACAAAAATGAAATGATGTAAGTTTTTTTCAATTTCAAGAAAAAAAACCGTAAGATTACTCAACATCAACTAGAGTTGAGCTTTTAATATGAAGTTTTAAAAAGTAAGAGAAGCACTGATATAAGTCGAAACTTGGGTTCCAAGTAGCCACTTGGAGGTGGGCCAACTTGCGCGGGTTGTAAGTTGTTGGCGCCCAATATCATCATCAACCCTTGTAACAACTGCGTTGGATACTTGCATCCCTTCCAAACGATTTCCCTGAAATGCACAGGGGGTTCCCTAATCTTCTCTCAGAGCTACGCTAAGTTTTTTACGTTTTCCAACTAAGATGCAAATCTAGCGCTTCTCACAACTAGCGATTATTACGAAAATAAGGTAGAATATTAATAATACTGAAATATACATTGAGTAGACGAATTATGAGATATACTCACATTTAATTGTTATACTAATTTTGAAAAACTTTTTGAAAAATTAAAAATAAATACTTAACATTTTGAAAAATGAATTATAAAAGTTGGTTTGCATTTTTTAATATTAAGTGTTACTATTTATTTTTCTAATCTATCAAAATAATATTCTTGCGTACATTCTCTATAGAGAATATATTATATGTTCTTATATTAATTATATTATATGTTCTTTCATATAATCTTTATTTTATGAAAGAACACTAATTATATTCATATATTTTTTTTCCCCAGAATTTCAAAACTTTCATTTTTCTACTCAACATGAGTACTTTTCATTTAAGAATTTTCTTTAAACGTCGCACATTTTCTGTCAAAGACAAAAAAATTGTTTGAAATGTAAATGCAAATATTTTAGCCAGATTCATGGATTCATGGCATAATAATTCATGCCACTGCATTTTTTATCTTTTAAGTATATTTTTTCTCTATAAAATATACTTAAATTTTAGCAACTAAAAGAAGGAAAAATGAAAATTCTTAAAATTCGTATAATTTGGTAAATCTATACGTTTTTATAAGTGATTCGAAAAACTTGGCTTATAACAATCATCAAGAGTAATGAATTTGATTCGTTATAATTTTCTTTGCACCTATAATTTGTGACGAGTTACTATTTCTTAGGGGGAAATGAAAATGAAAACTGTAAAATTCGTATAACTTGGTAGACATACAACTATCAGTAATGAAGGCAAAAAGCAGTAAGAATCAAAAGTAAGCAAAAGCTAAGAATCAAAAGTAATGAATAAAAGTAAGCAAAAGCAGTAAGAATCAAAAAGTAAGCAAAAAGCAGTAAGAATAAAAAGTAAGCAAAAGTAGTAAGAATAAAAGTAAGCAAAAAGTAGTAAGAATAAAAAGTAAGCAAAAGCAATAAAGAAACAACAAGAACAACAAGAAACACCAAGAGCAACACGAATAATAAAAGCAATGCAAAGAATAAGCAAAAGCAACAAAGAAACAAGCAAGAGCAACAAGCAACAGCAAAAGCAACAAAGAATAAGCAAAAGCACCAAGAGTAACCAAAAAGAACTCATTTTGAGAAGTTTCTAATATTAAAAAAAAATTTATATTGATGAGAACTATCAAAGAAAAATAAAATAATTCATTACGATTTCTGTGTGAATCAAATTTAGAATCGAAATCGTTTTGGAAATAGAATGGAGATCATTTCTCTCATCAAAAATAAGAATTGTGAAATCATTGGAATATTTTTTATTTAGAACAATGCAACATTAAGTGCTAAATTTGATAGTATAGATAGTTTAACTATTTGCTTTTTGCTGGCAAACTTATTGATTATATATCGAATTAAATACACAATTCGCATTATTTTTTCACACTTTTAAAAAACAATACAATTTACCACGCCAAATCAAATTACAAAAATGGAATAAAAATAAAAATTAAATTGAAGCGCACTGAAAAACAATGTACTACACAAGAATATTTCTGAAAAAAATAAGAAAATTATCTTTCTCACGGTAAAGAAATAAAAGCCTGTTAAGTTAATTTTAAATAAACAAACTAGAACAAACTGTTTTTCTTGTACTCTCACGCAATTTGGGGTTCGTTATTTCTAAAATGGATCGAAATTAGTTTACAGAAATACGAAACGGTTCAAAAGAATACGTTGGAGAGATACCCTCTTTAGATATAACTATCTTTTTTAAAAAAAAAATCAGACAGTTTGATGTAGGCGACTGTGTTTCTAGAAAACACAAAAATTTCTAAAAATTACTTTAGATGTTATAGTCGGCAGCCATGCTTTTTTAGTGCCTTAGTTCCACTTAATCTAAAAATCTGAGCGTGTTTAAAAATATCTCACCCTTCAACGTCGTCTGAAAACATAGCAGCCATTTAATTCTCTTCATTAGAGATTTTCTTAAACAAATTCACAATGCGTATTCTTTTTTTTAATTGCCTATTATAAAATACTCTTTTCTTCTAAACGTACTGTTGTTTTATATTTTAAATTTGTACTTTCATGAAAGGGACAACAAACAGTTTGTTAAATGTTTGTTTTAATCTACACTTCTCCACCAAACACAATCAATATTCGAGAAGGCAATAATGTAGTTCGTCATTTCCTTTTACATCGTTACGTCAACAGGGAAGCTGCCTGCATCTATATTAACTCATGTGTTTTGGAACTCTGTAAGGTTTATTGTAGCTAATATAATGATTATAAATAAACAGTTAAAAACAGACATAGTTTCTCATTATTTTATTTGATGTTTGCAGATTAAGTTAGTTGTCTGATTTTCATAAAACAATCAGTTTTGAGAAATTTTAAATGTAAAAATTTGGGAAAATTTTGAAATTCTTTTATCAGCATTTAATGATTATAAATAAACTGTTAAAACAGCTATAGTTTCTCAATATTTTGATGTTTGGGGATTAAATGAGCCGTTAGATTTCATGATAAAACAATCCATTTTTGAGAAATTTTTTTCTTTAAATTTGTGAAAATTTTGAATTTTTTTTTATCCAATATTATTTTTGTAAAATCATTTAAAAAAATATTTTTATTGATTTTCAAGTAAAACTTTCAGTTTAGTGAATACGTATAAAATTGAACAAGTAAAATGTGAAATTGTGGAAATTTTTATCAGCATTACTTTGTTAAGTCATTTAACAAATATTTTTATTGATTAATATAGTTTTAAGTAAAACTTTCAGTTTGATGAATACATATCGATTGGACAGGATCAATCATTTTGAGCCTATAAAATTGCGTATTAAAAATAAAAAAAATTCACAATATATATATTTTTTTTAATTGCCTTTCCGAGTATTTTTCAGCTTCTATAATAAGTACACATATCTCCATTATTTGTAATTATTTAATAGAAATAATTCGAGTTAATTCCTTTAAAAATGATCTTTGATTATTAATATGTTAATAGAAACATTAACACAAAAAAGATAAATTTTGTTCACTTTTATGTAGTCAGTAAAAAGTTAATGTCTTTTAAAATGTCGTACTGAACTTTGTGGATTTTCCTGTGGTTTTTCGCTACTATTTAAAAGAGAATTAAAATAAAACTTACTGATAAAGTACTTAATGATAATGAAAATTATACGATAATTTTAAACATTATCATCAGCCAATTTACTTAGTTAATGATAAAAAGAGCAAATTTTATTCTCCCAAGGTTTTTCTTCATCGAAGATTTTAAAATGAATTCCGTTATGATTATTTCCGCCAAAATAACAAACTGGCTAATGAATAAAATCGAATTTTTATCATATCAAAGCTATTAATTTAAAAGGTAATAGTTTAATGAATTTTAACGAACAATTATAAAAGTTAGCAATATAATAATTTCACTACAAAATGCTCAATAGCTCATCATTTTAACGTTATTTATTTCACAGTATTATACAACAAGGTTTATTATTCTTTACATAAGAAAACGTTTTCATAGAAAACAAATTCTTAAGAAGTATGATATAAAAACGACAACAAAACTCAGGTTTTTCAGCCTGCATATTTTGCTAACAGCTTAACCAATGAGAAACACAGACCGCTAGAGGAATTTTACAAGATAAAAAAAAAAAAAAGAATTCGGCCGAAATGGAGTGTTGTAGATCGGCCTTCCTAATGGTTTGAGACAGCTCCAAATTATTCTTAACTGGAACCGTGAGACGGAGCGAGGGAAGGGCCCAAACAATCACGCCGGAATTGGGCTAGTATAATAATAGATAAAAATGAGGTAGGTTTTGTGAAAAGAGCAGATTAAGGTCTCGGAAGTTCCGCCCACTGCGTCAAATCGACAGATCGCTAGACAGCCAATGAGATGTCTAGCGGAAAGTCGAGTGGGGTCTTAGAATTCAAGGCGGGCAACAAAATGGTTTGAACGCCGATAAGCCTCGCGGTAGTGTAGTATTTTAGTTTCAACAAATTTGTTTTGTAAATGGTGGCAACATTAATGGAAAATTTGAAAATTTCAGAAATCAAATAGCGAAGTTTTTATGAATTTCAGTTTTAAATAAAAATATCGTATATATGAAGTAACTTATTTAGATTTAATAATAAACATTTTGTTATTGAAATTAGACATTGAAAAGTCTCCCATGTTTTTGCCTCACTATGGGTTATTAATATTTATTTAGAGAATTTATAAATTATTTTTTAATGAAATAGAGAAATAACAAATATAAAATTTATATTATTTAAGTAATATATTACATCTTATTAAAGAAAGTTATACAAATATATATAGGGTCATCAAATAAATGTTATGGTTGGCAGAAGTTTATAAATGACCAATTTCATTTGAAATACCAGTTTATAAAGACAATTAATAAAACATATAATAAATAGAATTTTTAAACTAAGTGATTTTCAATTTTTTTTTTATTTGTACTCATATAAAAAAAAATTGTGTTTATCCAATAATAGATTTATATTTCTTATAAAAATTATGAATTATATATTTGAAGGAAAAAATAAGCGATATTGCTTAGGTTTCATATTTATTATATTTTCAGTAATTTTAATGATCGACAAGAAAAATAAAATAGCATAAAAAAAGATCAATGTAAAATTGATAAATAACTGTCTATGCAACTAGAACTCTCTAGAACAACAATAAAACTAATAAATAAGGAAAAAATACGATTTTTATCCTTTTTCTAATGACTAAATTTTTATATGCCTTATTATATAAAAATAACCTTAAATTAAATTTTGTTTTTAAAAAAACTTTGCAAACAAAAAAGATGGCCTTGAATATATTTCAAACAAAAATTAAAAAGCACTGAAATTATAAAAAAGTGGCCCACTTCCTAGAAAATGAAACTTTTATTTAGGCGACAGTTTAGTCTTAAGCAATGAAAATGGATGTTTAACAACAGAATTTTATTAATCAATTATGCAATGAGTGTCAATAAATACATTGCAAATTAAAAACGCTCGAGAACAAGTGCTATATTACAAGGAAATTGAGGATGTTTTCAATACGTTTTTTGTATCCATACATCATAAATGTTTAGGGGTTTAAATTAATGGCGAAAATATATAAAAAAAATAGAGACGTGAAAGCTTATAAGTATTCTTCGTCAATTAATATAACATGGTGACAAAACGTTTTATGGAGTAAAAAATTAATAAAAAATGGAAGATAATTTGAATATTCATAAATATTTTGATAACAATTTAATCTCACGATCTTAGAACACAATAAAGTATAAAAAATGCTTTTTTTTTTTTTTCCTCTAGGTCAAACTTAGACCAATTTTTAGAATTTTTTTAATATAACGGTATTCGACTTGAGTGCAGGAAATGGTACTGTCTTTCATGTTTTTAGGATCTAAATTAATGACGAATAATAAATTAAAAAAAAAACAGAGCCCAGAAAAATATAAAAAAGCTTAAAACAGTAAAATGACTATTTAACAACATAATTTTATTAATCAATTACGAAATAACTGTAAATAATTACGTTAAAACGTTTAGAACAATTGCTGTATTGCAATAAAATTGAGGGTACTAAATGTTTTTTCAAAGCTTTTTTTGTATCTGCTCATCATAAATTTTTAGGACCTAAATAAATGGTGAATATATATATGTAATAAAAACAGAAACCAGAAAGCTTATATTATCTTTAACAGTTAATATAACCTGATGACGAAACGTCTTACAGAGTAAAAGATTAAAAGCATAATAAAAAAAAGTGGAGGATAATTTGAATATTCATAAATATTTTCATAACAATTTCCTTTCACGATCTTTTATACAATACAATAAAGTAAAAACCAATTTTTTTTTTTCCTTTAGAAAAACTTAGGCCACCCGATAGATTATTTTTTTTTTAATAATGACAACGGCAGTATCTTTCACATTTTTAAGGCCTAAATTAATGACGAATAATATATAAAAAAAAAAGAGACCGGAAAGCTTTTTTTATTATTAAAAAAAAAAAAAGCAATGAAAATGACCATTTAACAGATTTTATTAATCAATTATGCAATGAGTGACATTAAATACATTGCGCTCAATTAATCAATAAATACATTGAGCAAATTAAACGCTTCTAATAATTCCTGTATTGTAAGAAAATTGAAGATATTTCTTCAATGCGTTTTTTATATCTGCACATCATAAATTTTTAGCACCTAAATTACAAGCGAATAATATATATATAATAAAAAACAGAGATGACAAAGCTTATATTTTCTTCGGCAGTTAATATAAAGTGATGGTAAAACGTTTTATAAATAATAAAAAAATGGAGGATAATTTGAATATTCATAAATATTTTTTAAGAATTTAATCTAACGATTTTTAAAGATCAGAATAAAGTAAGGAACGATTTGCTTTTTTTTTCCTCCTAGGTCAAACGTAGGCACCTTTACGTACCTTTAAGAACATTTTTTTATTATTATTATTACAACGACATTGAGTATAGGAAACAGTAATGTCTTTCACATTTTTAAGAAAAGACCATTTAACAACATAATTTTATTAATTAATTACGAAATAACCGTATATAAATACAAGTTAAAACACTTAGCACACTCCTGTATTGCAATAAATAATAGACGAGAAATGCTTTATTTTCTTCGTCCGTTAATATAACCTGATGACAAAACGTTTTGTAGAGTAAAAAATTAATAGAATAATAAAAAAATTGGAAGATAATTTGAATATTCATAAATATTTTGATAACAATTTAATCCCACGATCTTTATAGATCACACTAAAGTAAGAAAAGATTTGCTTCTTTTTTTTCCTCCTAGGTCAAACGTAGGCCACCCTTTAAAGCATTTTTTTTTTTTTTTTTTTTAATAATGACAACGGCATCTGATTTGAGTGCAGGAAACAGTAATGTCTTTTTTCACATTTTTAAGACCAAAATTAAAAAAATATATATAAAAAAAAAAAAAAAAGACTTGAAACCTGATATTATTATTAAAAAAAATTTAAAGCAATGAAAATGCCCCTTTAACAACAGAATTTTATTAATCAATTATGCAATAACTGTCAATAAATACATTCCAAGTTAAGCGCTTTAAACAATTCTTGGAAGAAAATTGAGGATGCTAAATGATTTTTCAATGCAATTTTTGTATCTGCACACCATAAATGTTTAACGCCTAAAAAGGAATGGTAAAAACGTTTTATAAAAGAATAATAATAAAAAAAATGGATGATAATTTGAATATTCATAAATATTTTGATAACAATTTAATCCCACGATCTTTATAGATCACACTAAAGTAAGAAAATATTTGCTTTATTTTTTTCCTCACAGGTCAAACGTAGGCCACCTTTTAGAAATTTTTTTTTTAATAATGGGCAACGGCATCCTGGCCTGATGGCAGTGCAGGAGGAAACGGTACTGTTCTTTCACATCGTAATGACGGGAATAAAAAACATGTTTTATTCATTACCATTGTCGTTGCTCGCTCTTGCAGTCTAAAGGGTCCCCCCTCATTAGGGAGTTGCAGTTCCACCGTATTGCGACATGTTGGCTGAAAAGTTATTCCCGGCGTTTATATGTTGGGAATGCCTAAACGGGGGTTGTGTTCGACGAAATCGAACAAGCAGAGGACGCTGCCGTGTTTACGCATTGATCATTTATAACTCGTCTTTTGTCTTTTATTTGGGGAGTTCAATTTCACAGAGAAGTAATATCCGGAAGGTAAATAATCAGACGGCATCCGGGTTTATTTATGAATTTACAATAAAAAAAAAAAAATTGCCACATTCTTTCTCTCTTCCTTTTTTTTTTTTTTTTTTTCATGTAAAAAAATTGTTTATTTTATCATCACATTGTTTGTTGATGTATTTATCAATACAAGTTTGAAAGTAAAATACACATATCGATGTTATTATTTTAGCGAAAGATGTTTATGATGAAATATTTATTCAAAAGGAGGCCTGATGGCCGAGTGACTAGCTCTATGGTACTTAGTGTCTCAGGTTTCTGGTTCGAGTCCCGGAAGCGACATGGGTGTTTGTAGTGGTTCAGAGTCCACTTTAAACAGTAGGTTCTCTATACGACTATTGGGGTGTAGGGCTGATAGCCCTACCCAGTAAAAAAACATCGTCACGAAGCCAAGCCAGACTTCTATCTACAGGAGCTCCATCACAACAAAAGCAGCCCCTTCTTTCATGAGACCACACGGGTTCTTTTTGATTTAGATGTTATATGTCAACGAAGTGGGATAAGAAACAACAACAACAAATATAAAATATTCCTGATTTATTGTCAGAGTATTGATATAAGAATCTTTTTACTATATAAAAAGGCATATGTTTTTAAGATGACGTAATTAATGATTCATGACAGTTAGGTATGTAAAAATAAAATTAAACGCCTTTTAATGATATAAATCTTCTACTAATGATATACCGTCAGTAGGCATAGACTAATATGACCGTAGAGGTTTCGGCGTATGGTTGGCATCCCTACCCCACAAAAAGATAACATATCCTGTCTTGAAATCTGCTAGTAGGCTGATGGCCTTTGTCCACCATAGGGCTATTGCACCAATGAAAAGAAATTATACAAGAAAAACATCTTCCATTCAACCAGCAATATAACAATTGGCCAAAAAAGGGTACTTTATGAATTTTCTATCAAAAGAATCACCATAGTCTTTGTCTTTCCATTATTTGTAATTAAATATGTAACATTTTTAAAACATTGAAAATTTTTTTTTATATATTTGAAATATTTATTTATTAAAATTTAAAAAAACGAAACAAATATTGCGGTATGTATATCTTTGCGAATTGTGTTGAAACAGCAAGAACGATTTTAATATGTAGGAAATATCAAAGTACCAGTTAAATACCCAGTTCTTTCCATTCTAATCACGTTTTTAAACACGTTCGCAGAAAAAACTCTTAAGAATATTATTCTATGTTAAATAAAAAAAAAAAAAAGCGGCCTTTATCATAAAGATAAATAGAACTTCTAATTCATTTCTTTATCTTTAAGTTGATCTATGTTATCAGCTGAAATTCTTTTGAAGCAAAACATTTTTTTCCTTATTAGTCACTATAAATAACGGTTTTATATTTGAATTATTTGCCCAGCTACTAGCTTAACGTCGGACAACATTATCGCCTTTAGTTAAGTAAGATTACTTTAAATGGTGAAAAAATATATCAATGTTGTTGCTGTATAGACGTTCATTTCTACCCTTTTGTGAATCACAGACATAAATCCAATTAAAGTTATGAATGTTTATTTGGAATGAACATACTGACGTGGTTAATGTCATTTAAAAAATGATGTTAATTAATTGCTAATCATGTACAAAAAAGCTGATTTAGGTTATATTCTAGATAGAAAATTTGGCTTAAGCAATTCTAGAATAGACCACTGATAATTTAAGAAAATTTAACTTTTTCGTGGTATATTAAATGTAATAAAGTTAAACACTTTAATTAATTAGATTTTCCAAAAATACTACTGCATTCCTCACATCTGTTATTTTGGCGTATTTATTTCACATGAACATACACTCAGTGAGATATTACATTTAAAATTTTATCTTTAACAGTAATTGTCATTGGCGGTCTGATGGCCAATTGGCTAGCGCTCTGTCCTTTGATACCACAGGCTTCAGGTTCGAATCCTGGCTGTGGCATGGATGTTTGTTCGTGGTTCAGAATCGAATCAACTTCAAACTGTAGATTTCAGTCTAATATGACTATATAACGTTGGGCGTAGGACTGTTGGACGTATCTCCACCGTTAAAATAAACATCTCTT
This sequence comes from Caerostris extrusa, assembly GCA_021605095.1. Classification (NCBI taxonomy): domain Eukaryota; kingdom Metazoa; phylum Arthropoda; class Arachnida; order Araneae; family Araneidae; genus Caerostris; species Caerostris extrusa. The sequence continues at coordinate 28,695 of BPLR01020372.1, read as the reverse complement.
GTCTCGAAATCTGCCAGTAGGCAGATGGCCTTGCCCACCTTGAGACTGTTGCGCCAGTGAAGAAAAAGATTTGGTTTCTCGGTCTACGGTCATTTTGTGCACACGAGGGCTAAACAGACTGGGACCTACAGTTTAACGTGGATTCCGAACCATTCACAAACATCCAAGCCACCACTAGGATTCGAACCTGAAGCCTGTGATACCAAAGCTCAGAGCGCTAGGCACTTGGCCACCTTGAAGATGGCTTTATATGAAAAATAATCAAAATAATGTTTGAAAAAGTGTGAACTATCTAAAAAAAAACTTTAAATTTCTCCTTTTAACAAACTGACAAATAAAAAAAATTCATTTACTGACATAAAATTACGAACCAATTTATAAATCACAACCGAAAACTCCAGAAATTTCGCGCGTCATATTTTTTAAACATGTATTTAAATCATATTCAACAGAACAAATATAGAATTTACTTTAGTGCATCCGCTCGAATGTGGAAATAATAACAAACCGAGGCAGACACGCTAAAAAGTGTGGTAGCTTTTGGGTTTTTTGTTATGCAATGTAAGTCTTGCATCAGAACAAATAAAAATAAATAAATAAATAAATGAAAAAGGAGAAAAAAAAAATTCCGGTACCTGATGTTTACTGCATGCCTGACCCATCGTAGCGAGGAGAAAAACTGAATAATAATGAACAGAAATGTTTAAAGAGTACGGCGCAAAAATCACAGGTGTTACTACATATTTCGGGTAGTTTTTCTGTTCACTTTTTGCAGCAAATAAATTGACATTTTTTTTTTTTTTTATTATTATTTCTTTCTCATCGGAGTGTTTACTCTCAACTGCAACCTATGTGACATTTCATTTTGGGAAGTTTTTTTTTTTTTTTTTTCATCCATTGTTTATTTAGCAGGTTTTTCCACATATTTCTTAATATTTCTTTCACATAAAAAAGAGCATAATAATTTTATAATCTTGTAATATAATTGGATAGTTTAATTTATTTAATAGCCAATGCAATACTGACTTGGAAATGGACTTGCATGAGTATTATAATTTTCCACGCATGCTTGTTATTTACATAACATCAAATATTTGCTTAAATGCATTTTCTTCATTATCACGTGATTTTCACTAATGTGATACATTATTATGAAAAAATATATTGAATTTTATTTTGAATTTTTGTTCAGTTGTTGAATTTCTTTATAAAATGTCGTTATAAAATATTCGTTTATGTCTTTTTCAATCATTTTGATTATATATTAAATCTTTCATAACTTTAGTAATTTTAGTACATCCTTAAATCCTTCCTTTTAATCCTTGCCTTTGTTTTTAAGGTCTTTTGGTCATTTTTTTGCTAAGGACGTCTGGTCTATCCCCTTTGTAATTTTGATTTGTTTATGTGTTCTTTTTTTTTCTACCGTAAGTGATCAAATTTGTATGGATTGAGTTTCAATAAAGTCATAGGTAACAACAATCTTTGCTTTTCCACCCAGGAACTTTTAAGTTAAGCTATAGTATTATTTACACAACAATTTCGTGATAGATTTTATCTATTAAATATCAGTAAATATACATTAGCATTTAAAAATGCAATCTATATTAAAATGTAATCTATATTAAAATGTAATCTAAAAACATTTTCTTTATATACAAACCTTTAAAGGCAATAACAAATAGCAAGCATAATTTATGCACAACTCATTCATTAGTTGCATTTTCAATTCACCGCAATCAATACAGGGTGTATATATTCTAGAACTCAACCGCATCTGTTATGCAACTCAATATTACAACAGAAAACGATACGCAGATAAAACGAAAGATAACCACAACACTGTCCGTACACGCCTACGCGTGTCAGTCAAACAACTAAAGAAAAATAAATAAATAAAAAAAAAAAGAGAGAAATTTTTGCAGGTTGTTGTCATCGGTTCCAGTTGCTTATCTCTTCTGATGATAGGATAAAAACAAAATAAAATCCGATTACAACTTTTTAACATTTTTTTCAAAATTTTTACTCGCAAAGAATCAAAATAAGTAGGAACATTAAGACTTATTTAATAAATCGCACGAAAACTACAGTCGGCCTGAGTTGAATAACAATAAGGTTTGATGATGTGGAAGGCTTGAAAATGCGTACAAACCGATTAGTGGAAGAAAAAAATGAAAAATAAAAAAAAGACGGAAACAACAAAGAAGTTACAGCATGGTCTGAATGACAATAAGGCTTAATAATGCTATAAATGGATGTTCTTAACCTTAAAGTGTGTGGAGTGGAAATATTTTTAAACCAAAAAATAAAATAATACTAGTAGGTCATAATGAAACAGTGGTTGATTAGATCAGTTTATATAGATCATCTATCAAAATGCTACAATTGATTCAGTAAATGAATTTGGAGCCAATGAATAAATGAATTGACTAACTAAGTATGCAAAAAAAAAAAGTTCTGTTCAGTAAAAATAAATAAGCAATAATAAATAAGGGAAGTTAGCATGCAAAGCAAAACAAATATCTAGCTAAAAACTAAATTAGAAATATAAAAAATTAGAAATCTTGTATTGGATGACATGCAAATTAAAATATATGACTAAATTAGAAATATTGAATGACATGCACATTTAATTTTAAAATAATGCTATTTGGTTATGAGTAGCACTGTGGATAGTTTCATTTGAATTGTGAAAAATATATTGGAAATAATCATTAAAACTTTCACATATTGTATTTCCAAAAAAGAGCATTTTCACATTTCTCTCTATCCAAGAGAAATTTTCTTCCAATAAAATAGGATAGTTATCTTAAATATTATTAACAAATAATTAATAGTAATAGTATATAGTTAGACATCTGTTTAAATCATTCATATGCAGAAATACTAAATATTTGTTATATAAAACCCTTATTAGACCTATTTTGGTCTATGGCTGTGAAACTCGGACTTTGGAAAAATCTGATGAGGCCCTTTTGGGTTCTCCGTCCAAGACAAAATTTTCTTCCAATAAAATAGGATGGAAATTATCTTAAATATGAACTAATATTATTAAATATTATTAATAAATATTATCTGTATGATATTTATAGATAGATGTTTCATTTTAAAATTGCATTTCACAAATTAGATGTGACTGTTGCTGAATAATACATTAAAGTTCACTAGTCTTTTCAGGTCAACATATATTTATGATCAAATATTTTTATGCAAGTATATGTATATATATAAACTAAATTCTTGTTATATAAAACCCTTTATTAGATCAACTTTGGTCTATGGCTCTGAAACACGGACTTTGGCAAGATCTGATGAGACCCATTTGGATATAAGATTTTAAGGGCTATTCTGGGAGGTGTTAGGGAAAGTGATTGTTGGAGAAGACGATACAACGCAGAAATTTATAAATGCTATAAAGACCCAGATATTATAAAATTGTTTAAGATCAATAGATTAAAATGGGCTGCTCATGTAATTAGAATGAATGATTTAAACCCTGTAAAAAGGCTCGTTTCATCAAGGCAACAGGGACAAAGAGGAAAAGGACGACCTAAGTTGAGATGGATAGACGCAGTTGAAAAGATTTGGCTGTACTAAAGGTTAAAAATTAGAGGATCATTGTCACCCAGAGGGATGTATGGAAATCTTTTCAAAGGAAAGCCTTAGCCCACTTTGGGCTGTCGTCCTACTGATAATGATGAAATATATATATGAATCGATAAATAACAACCATTTGAATCATAAATATAGCGCATGGTTTCTACAAATATCGAATTAAAGACGCATAGAATTAATATAACATCTTGCATTACATTTTTTATCTGCTATTTTGTGTTACGTTATTTAATTTTTATTACGCATAAAAGTGTAATATAAATATGTTAGATAATTTTGTGCGCATGGATGTTGGATTCTTACCAATTCAACAAACTTCATTCTGTAAGACTATTAACAGAATTTTAATCGTTATCAATATATTGATATTTAATAAAAGAATAAAGAAATAAAACGGTATTCATTGTTAATAATTCTCCTTCTAACCTTGAAAGCCTAAAACTAAATTATGTATATCGTATCGGGTGTATAAACAGAGAAAAAATGTATAACCATGAATAAAATATTTCATTCAACACCAGTTATTGTCTGCGAAAATCTTTTTCCAAAACGCAAAACGAACCAACACACCGACTTCCTCTTAACTCTCTGGAAACACGAATAAATTTCGGAAATCGTCAAGTTAGGCTATTGCCATTTCGTGTAACAGAAAAGTCCCACCAAATGAAAAAATAAATATTTACTTTTTATTTTTTCTTCTTCGAAAGAACACGACTCAGTCGCAACGTTCCCGCCAAAGGATTCATCATGGGAAACAAAGAAAGGAAACATTTTCTTCGATTTTTCATTCTTTGTTTCCGCGGTTGTAAAAATAGTAGTCGGGGGAAAGGTGAAAATCATGCGTTCCCACACCTTTAAATAGGCGCCATTTGCCTCTGCCCACAATGGAATTTATGTTCAATTGTTGCAATTGCAAACTTTTGGTCCGCACAAACGCATGGACAAACAGTGGACACTAAATCAAAGAGCGATCGTGACTCCGCCATTGAATGGTGAAGAATTCAGCTTAATAGAGCATTTCCCAGGATTTTGGTGGACAAAATCGCCTAGGAGACAGTTTTTATACTGAGCGTGACAAACTGCCCGCCTTTGTTCGGGACGCTGGACTTTTTTCTTTGTATAGTCTTCTGGTGATTCTTTTATGGAGCGGATTTTTGTCCAGCCCTTACTTTTCTCTAACCGATCGGTGCTTTTGAAACTGTGTGCAGCATTTTCGGTTATTTCAAGGGGACAAATCACTGCAAACACTTCTGTCTCGGTCTGCTGTGAAGTTTTGAGCCAGCTTGTCATTACGAAGATTTCTCTGATTCGTATCTGCATAATAGGAGGCGGGTGGCTTTGATGGTGCCTCTCGGCCGTTTTCGTATGGTGATATATACAAAACGTGACATGAACAGTTTGTTACAGTTGTTTATTGAATATGAAAAAAATTAATTTTGTTGGAATATTTTATGTCATTTCGAATTTTATAAAGTCCTGTGTAGATTTTATGATTCATCAAACAAATTTGTTGACGAATCATTAAATCATCATTTGTACATGAAAAGTTGAAAATGTGTGTCTTTGTATAGTCTTTTGGTGATTCTTTTATGGAGCGGATTTTTGTCCAGCCTTACTTCTTTAACTGATCGGTACTTTTGAAACTGCGTGCAGTATTTCGGTTATTTCAAAAAGGGACACGGTCTTTTAGTATGAAAAAAAAATTAATTTTGTCGGAATACTTTTATGTTTTCTATATCACTTCGAATTTTATAAAGCCCTGTATAGATTTTATGATTCATCAATAATGCTTTGTATACGAAAAGTTGAAATGTTAATGCACAAAATTTTTATCTGTATTAAAAACTGAATTTTTATTCTTATCAGCGATCTAGATAATTATATGAAAGATTATTTGTTTTAAGGAGTTATTAGAGAGTTAAGATTTTTGAATTATGGTTTTATGATTTCAAATTGAATGCAATCCTAAGTTAGTTTTAATTTACAGCATAAATACAAATTTTAATTTAAAAATATTAAATGACAATTTTTCTTTTATAATAAAAGTTGATGGTTAATAAGCTAGCAAATAACGGAAATAACAAATAATGGATTGATAATGAATGAATAGTGAATAACAAGTAATAACTATGAATAAGAATAATGATAATGTATAACAAATAATAGATAGATAATAAAGCTTAATATCCTAAATTCCCTCAAATATTATACTTTTTCTTTAAAAAAATTTATGTAAATTTTTATGCATTTAAAAAAATTAATTCTAATTCTATAACTATATTTAAATTTTTAAATTACAAAACCTATCCATTATTAGAAAACAAATTCAAATGTTGGAAAAATTATGTTCTGCAATATGAATTAATTTGATTAATAAATTTTACCATGAGTCAGACATGAATTAAATATTAAAAATATTTTTAAAAGTTGTGGTGTAGATACAAATTACCACATTGTTCCAATTAATGTTCATTATTTCTATTATCAGGATTGGACGAAAATTATTTTAATTGCTTAGAAAGAATGAGATTATAGCTCTTTTATATAGATATAATGAACACAAATGTTTAAGAATTCTAGCTATTATGTGAGAAAATATGAAATTATAAATTCAAAATAATAGCGTTCATTTATATAAATAGTTATCCTTATTGTAAATGATAACTACAACATAGATTCACGCTTTTTATAAGTTTAAATTAATTAAGAGTTAAATTTCAAAAGAATCACCAAGTATTTTTACTTCCATTTAAAATTAATAGATTAATAGATAGATAATAAACAAAAAATAGATAGATAGATAATAGATAAAAATAATTAGATTTCAAAAGAATCAACAAGTATTTTCTTCCATTTAAAATTTCCTCGTAATAGAATTTAAGACAACTTTCTTTAATTGATTTTTAATGATGAATTGATTTTGCATGTATTGTAAACTGTGATAACGCCACATATATGTTACGTTCATTTTCGCCTTAATTATCGAATGAGTCACAAAATCCTCATGACGATGAGAATCATCGCAGTTAACAGCTTCTAAAAAGCATTTTTTATAGTAGATTATTACATTGCATTTCGCAATACCAGGAATAAAGACTTTATTCAACAAAGCAAATGTTATGTTTATTACAAATTGCATTGTTGAGTTTCCTTGAATTTTAAACATTGATTGTGTTTTAGATTTAAATTAACATAATACAAGGCAAAATGTTGATATTTTGGTATAAATTTCAAAGTAAGAGAAAAACATTATTGCATTAAATAGATAGAAAACTTGAAATATTCTGATTTAATATCTATACTATACTAAGTTCTAATCTATGTAATACTAAGTTCTAATCTATGTTATACTAAGTTCTGTTCTCTAATATCTTTGTTTTACTAAGTTAAAACTGAAAAAAAAAAACAATATATGCATCTATTCCAATGTCACTTATAAAACGATCCCTAATTTTTAATCAAATGAAATTTGTCACAGATGCAGTTCAAAAAAATGTCGGCCATTTTGGTAATAATTTCAAAGTATGAGAAAAACCTTATTGCATCAAATAGAGATAAAATTTGAAATAAAAACTTTGTTTTAATAAGTGAAAACTGAATCTTTAGATGCAAAAAAAGAAGGCATGCATAAATTCCAATGACACCTTTTAAAACGATCGCGAATTTCTAGCCAAACAAAATTTATCATAAATCCAGTTCAAAACATTTTAGTATACATTAAAAATTATTATATTAGATTTATTATCTTAATAAAAATTATACTATATGTGAAATAAAATCGATTATTACAACTATATGTGAAATAAAATATCTATTTATTATCTTATATGATAATAACAAGGCATATTTTAAACTACGTAGATAATAAATCTAGGATATAATAGATAATAAATCTATTTAGATAATAATTAGATTATAACTATTTAGATAATAATGGATAATAACTTTAAATAGGTATCTTTTAAACCTATTCCCATTTTTATGTTGCCAGCCCTAATTGTACCGAATTTAAGCTTAAATTATTTTTATTTTAATTTTTATCAATATTTTGTACCTTACTTTTTTTACTTATTTTTAGTATTTTTTACTTTTTTAGAGTATCATTAATTTAATTTTTGAAACTTATAACTTTTATTCATACTAACATTTTAAGCAGCCAATAATTAATTGTAAATTTATATATGAATTGAGATGAGGAGGTTAAGGGTCTATCCCCATTGGTACTCAGTAATCGGTATGCCGGTTGCCAGTCTGTTGACAATTTAAAAAAAAAAAAAAAAAAAAACGTAAAAAAAAAATGTAATTTTATTTAAAATTTAATTACGTGTAAAGAGTTTAAATGGTACAAAAATAATAACTTTTATAGCAAAAGCTAACTAATATAAAGCTAATAAAATTATTAATTACATGCAAGTGTATAAATATGAAACCAAAATATTTATACACTTGCATATATATAGTGTTTAAGTACTTTTTGTTTATTAATTTGCACGATTTTTGGATGACCTAATTCGAGCAAAATCCTGGAAAATCTTATTTTTATCGAAAGATGCTGACGTAATGAGCTTTTTACCTAAGTGTCCGCAGCTGAAAGTCGTAAAATTATGAGTAGTTGATTGGCAACAGAGAATTGCTCATTTAGTGCAGAATCAAGTTCACTGTATTCCATATTAAAAATAGTTTAAATGGCTTATTATTATTTTATTATTCATCAAATTTAAATATAACCATCAGTTAGAATTCAGAACAAGTTCAGAGAATTGCTCGTGCATCTTGTGTTAAAAATCAAATTTAGAGTTTAAATAACTTATTACTATTATTTATAATACAAATATTTAAATATAATCATCAGTTAGTGTTGAGTTACTTTTAAGAACTAAGTGATGTGATAACACTTAACTTCAATATGATAACAAGGTCCATTCCAATAATCAATTAAGATTTAATTTTGACCTTAAAGTCTAAGTATTTAATTGATAGGAACCTTTAACACTTAAGCATGTCTCAATTCGTTATAAAGTAAACTATTTTTTTTCTCACAATTTTTTATCTTTTAATCAGATGAAACATTTACAGTAAATAGCGCTAAATATAATTTATTGCTAAATAACATCTGATTAAGCAATTGACAGATAAATAATTAATGTGGCATTTTTAACATGAACAGATCGATTAAAAAGTGTTGAAAGATAACGATCAAGTTGAAATGTGATCTTTTAAATATTTCATCGTCATATAAATTTGTCTTTGAATTCAATCAATCATTAAAAAAAAAAAAAACTGATCTCTAACTCAAAAGTATACCGCTATTTTCATAAAAAATTTATCACTAGAAAAAAAAATGAGTTTGAAACCTTTATATGTTTGTAAAAATGAAATGATGTTTATAAAATGATGGGGAAAATAATTCAATTTCAAAATTAGAAATATTACATGTGAAAAATTTAGTACCAAATTATGATCAGTTTTTTTTTTTTTTTTAAATTTTCCCATGCATTTGCTGTAAAATATTTTTTACTTATAATGGCTAATATAGATTTAAATCTTTTTTTTAAACACATCAAGCATACTAGATAATAAAACATTAATACATATTACTTAAAAACACAGCCTGTACGTTTACAAATAGATTCGCATTTAAAATGTATAAGCGAAATTAAAATCGCATTACTTCTTAACTAATAATCATGAGGATTTTATGTGTAATTTTATCTTAAATCATTATTATTTAATATTAAATATTAAATTTCGGTTTGAAATGATCTTCGGTTATTTAACATAAGTAATGAAAATTAATTTAAACTTTTATAAAAAAAAAAAAATATTGATATTTTACCTTTTTTTAAAAATAAATCACAATTCTATCTTCAATTTGAATTTACAATTTCTATCTCAATTAAATTCAGAAATATGCTCATAAAAAAAGTAAGACATATATACCTCACAAACTTGCTCGAAAACTCACAAACCCCATTAACATTTTGAATATCAATTGAATATGCACAAATAAAATTTAAAAAAATGTCTGCTTTTAACACTAACATATCTTTGTTTCAAAAAAAAATTTCATTCATAATTTCTAAATTAAATTAAAATTTTCTTTTATTAAAAAAAAAATCGAAGTACAATAATGATATATTACAGAAGGATCTAGCCAATTCATTTAATCTATATTTATTAATATCTAATATACTAATTTTTTTCTGTAATAATATATAATACTTTGACAAAATATGGCTTTTTATTTTCATAATAAAACATAATGATGTATATTCCAACAAATTGATGAATGTTTTATTAAATGAATTATTCTAAATACTCGCTAATTAATGGATGTTTTATTGAATGAATTATTCTTAATAATCGCCAATTACTGAAGGATTTATTAAATGAATTATTCTGAATACTCGCCAAATCTTTCTCAGAATTTAGGAGATCCAATAATGATCACATATAAACGATGATATTTAGCTTATTTGTTGTATCTGAATAAAATAGTATTTCATTTTAAAACAATAAATAATTTGTTTTAAAAAATCAGAAATGCGTAGTTAAAAACAAGCTCTTTTATTTCATGTTTAGAAAATAAAATGAGTTATTTCCTGTTTGATAACAGTTTGATAAGAGTTAGTCTAAATATAAAAAAAATTTTTTTACAAATCGGCGAATTTATTACATATACGTGTAACAATAAAAAAGTATTATTCATTGTCCAAAATTTTTGTAAATATATCACTCGAAACTATAAATAAAGAATATGTTAATGAATTAAAAGATTTATTTTTTAACAAGTTGCTGTTAAAAGATATTTGCAGAATAATTGAATTAAATATCTGTTAAAAAATTTAAACATTAGCTTTTAGCACATTAGTAAACATTTTAAAAAATCTTTTAAATTATATAATTATTTTCATTACTAGCAATATCACTTTGAGCATAAAGTTAACAATAATTACCAAAAATTTAAAAATTCATTTCCGAAACAAAATTGTACTTAATCTAAAATTTAAAATATTGTTTTATAAAACTATATTATTTCAGAGAACACATTTGTTGATTAATAATTTAAAACTTTATGAATGGAAGGCAATACTACTATACGACATTTGTGAATATTATGTTTACTACTTTAATCGCAATTAAATTCACTTGCACAGGGAACAACGTTTTTTCTAAATTCTGTTCATATCATAAAATTAATATAACTGAATTATACATTTGATGAAACATTATTAAGCTTTTTAAGGTACTTTTTTTATTAAGTTTTCATATATAAGGAGAAGAAAAAGCATACATTTTCCGATATATGTATGCATATGTAAGCGATTAATCAAAAAGATGTGTATGGTTTAAAATATAATTTTTTTTCTTTTGTCGAGAATTTTCAAAGATAATGAACAGTACAAAAATTTTAATTATTAATTAAACATGAATAAAATTCCTAAACATGAGAAAAAAAAAATGTGTACGTTATAAATTTTATTGATTAAATAAGAAATCTTCAAAGCAAAAGTTTTTATAAGAAATCTTCAAAGCAAAAGTTGAGTAATATTTGAAATCCTACAGCATATGTATCAAAATCCTACAATCATCATCAATGCATCGAAATCATACATATGCCTGATACAGAAAATCAACAAGTTCAACTTTTCATCCCATTTAAAATGTAACACACCCTCAATCCCAAATATAAACAGGAGCCCAACGAATCAGTTCCTTATTAGATAAGTAAAAACAAGTTGAAGAAGCACCTACCGCCTTTTATCGTGAAGGCTGACGTGAGGCCCCCAATCCGTAGATGGTCCCGTCGCTCGAAGGGGACTTGGGGGAGGACGGCCCGATCTCGTCGTCCTCGACGGGCACGCGCCCCATCAGTTCATCCTGGGCCTGGGCCCTCCTCAGGGCCACCTGTTGGGCCATCACCCTCTGCCGCTCGGCGATGAGTATGCAGTTGCTGCACCTGCAGCTCCGGAAGGGGCAGTACCGCTTGTGCCCCTTCACCTTGGCCGTGATTTTTGTGATTTCGACACCTTGCACACTTCAGGGTTCCGGAACCCCCGGCCGGGTTGTTGGCCGGCGGCACCACGGCGGTCGGCCGGGGCGCATCCAACTGTTGCTTGGGCCCGCCGCCGCCCGCCGAGAAGTACACCCCGCCGTGGGAATGAATGTTCGTCGTCGGGTTGGTGCTGCTGCTGGGGCTGCTCGACCTGCGGCGTATGAGCTCCCCGCCCGAGAGGGTCATGGAGATGGGGCTGCCCCCACCGTCGCTCTCGTACTTGACCCTCTTGGACTCGTCGTCGTCGCCACTGTCCACCTCCTGGCGAACGGGGCGCTTGACCGTGTGCTGCTGCTTGCGACGGGCGGACTCCGCGGTGACGTTGACGGGGCTGTCGCCGCCCCGGCACCTGTCCTCGTCGTCGCTGTTGACCCGCTGCCGCTGCAGATCCATGCCGCGAATGGATGATGTGGAGATGCAAAAGAGGACGCGTTTCCCGCTCTCAGTGCACGCGCTGCTCTGGACTGAGAGAAGACCTGTGACTTCATTCGGCAAGTGGACGGCCCGTCTTGGTTGGTTGGAAAAGTGGCTTCCTTTTCCTCCCTGCGAGGTCACGTGACTCCCGTGATTCACTCCCCCTTCCCTCCCCGCCGCTTCTCTCTCCATCCCGCTGCTCAGTTTCGGCGCGCACTGGGAGAAAGCGCGACTGTTGTTTTCGTTCGTTCACAACAGCGATGGGAGACGGGGATTTATGCCGCCAAGGTAGCGAGCACATGCCGCCGTGAAACGCATACCTATCGACGGCGACGCCCGTTCGATCGCTTTTAATTGAATGATTGCACGTTGAGGCAATACTTTTCGCGATGACGAAATTTCTTCGCATTTACTAAGAAATAAATACTTTTATTTCTTTAATAGAGATATAATTTCTTTTTATAAATGTCGCTGAAAATGTTAAACAAATTGCATGGTGAGAAACGTATTCTTTCGATATGAGTGAATATTATTTATCTTCATTATAAAAATATAATAAGATGTGCTGTATTGTACATTTAATGTTGTTAAATGAATTTGAAAGGAAACAAACATATTTAAATGTACCTCGTTCACCAATCGTATAGATATGCAAAAACTATTAATTTATTCTCATAATAGAAGAAAAATAAGAAAGAAACTATAAAACGATCTAGAGTTAAAATTATATTTAAATATGTTAAATCTTGTTATAATTCTTGAATTTTCATAACATATATTTTAATGAAAGCTTCCTTTCAAGCACTTTCATTACCCATTTTCAAAAATTTCATATGATGAAAAGTTGATGAATGTATTATATGATGAAAATTTTTAATATTTTACAATATGATGAAAAGGAATATTATACTCAAAAATGTAAAAATATACTCAAGAATGTTGTACAGTTAAATAAATTTGCTGTACTATTTATATTTACCGTTCTCCAATCGCATAGATATAAAATTGCAAAAAAACAAACAAAAGTTCTGTTATTTTTACTTTTATAATAAACGTCAAGAAAGAAACCGCAAAGCAAAAGAAATCTATAAAAATTATGTTTAAATGTAATAAGTTATTACATAACATTTTTATTTTTATGAAAGCGTCCTTTCAAACATTTTCATTGCGCATTTTTATATAATTTATATATGATGAAAAAGTTGATGAATCTATTATAGGATGAAATTTTTACTATGATGAAAAATTTTACTATTTTACAATATGATGAAAAGATAAACAATAATATACTCTAGAGAATGTACAGTTACATGAGATCAGAGATAAAATCATATTTAAATATGATCAAGCTTATTATGATTCTTGAATTTCCACAACATTTATTTTATTTAAAGCTTCCTTTCAAGCATTTTCATTGTGCATTTTTAAACGTTTTATATATGACGAAAATGTTAATGAATGCATTATATGATGAAATTTTACTATTTTCCAATATGATGTGTTATTTACTCATATAATAAACACCAAGAAATGCACCGTAAAAACGTGAGATTAGAGTTAACATTATATTTAAATGTGATGAAACTTATTGTAATTCTTGAAATTTTCATAAAACTTATTTTTATGAAAGATTCCTTTCAAACATTTTCATTTTATAGAATTTATATATGATGAAAAAATTGATGAATGTATTACAAGATGAAATTTTACTATAAAATAACTTTATGATGAAATTTTTATTATTTTACAATATGATGAAAAATAGAGATGATAATATACTCAAAATTTGTTTGGTAATTTCTGCATGCTATAAATAGCACTTAAAGATCTTTTCTTAAGAAATTAATAACATTTGAATTTTCTAATACCTTTAAATAGACTGATTTAAAAAAATATACTTTTTTTTTTTTTTTTACCAACAAGTATTATGGCATTTTTTTCTAACTAAAGTTCTTTTGGAATCCAATATTTACAAATTTTTAGACATTTATGTTTAAAACCAAATGATTTATTTATTTATTTGAGTTAAAACCTTTATCTTTCATTTTTTTAAAGCAAATACAAAGGAAATCTCCTAATTTTCCTTTTTATGGCAGTTAATTTGATATTCCAAAGTGCTACATTCATTTTGAAAGTATGATCCCATTATGAGAGGGACTCTTATTTAATGTTAAATAAACATTTTGAATAAAACAATAAGATTATGCTTATTTTAAAAAATTTTGAACTTCCTTATTTTTAAAATACCTTCCATTTAAAATTTCATTTCTATTCTTAACGCTGTTTTGCCTTTAAAAAAAAAAAAAATTTTTTTTAAATAAATATTAATTTAATCTGTAATATTTCACTTTATTAAGTTCAAATAGTTAAATGGTTTGTTATCATAATAAAAAGTATTTCATATTTCATTTTTTTGCAAAGCATTTTTATCCATATTATTCTCTATTTAGACTAAATTACTCAGATGGGAACAAAAGCCTTTTTTTTTAAAGCTATTATTATGGAATCCCAACTAAAAAAAAAAAAGTATATCTACACAAATTTTATGAGGCTATATTTTTTAAAAATATTTACGAAAAGTACCATCGAATATCATTTTCATAACGATTATTTTATTATCTTAACCTTTTAAAAGTGTGAATTTAAAGTGGAGAAAAAAGAAGATTTAGTTTAGGTTTAATTTATTTTAATGTCGATATTATTATTATTTTTATTATTAGGTAGGTAGACAAAAAAATAGAATAAAGATATATAAAAGGTAAGATAAATATGATAATTTTCATTTATCATTATTATTGAGTAAAAATTTGAGATAATGTTATATAATTGATAAAATAAATTATTGATAAAGACTATGGAGTAAATATTTTCCGTTATTGAGTAAGCATGTTCTTTTCACTATAATGAAAGATTGATTATATGCCACATTTCTAATATCACATTAGAATACATTCCACATTTATAATGTCACATTAGAACACATGCCACATTGCTAATGCCATATCACTGAAAGCCAATGACGAATTTTCATTCATCATTATCATTGAGTAAAGATATGGGATATTATTATATTATTGATAAAGATTATTGAGTAAATATTTTCCATTATTCAGTAAGAATGGTCTTTTCACTGTAATGAAAAACTGATTATATGTCACATTAGAACAATACCACATTTCTAACGCCATATCACTGAAAGCCAATGACGAATTTTCATTTATCATTATTATTGAGTAAAGATTTGAGATAAAAATTATATTATTGATAAAATAAATTATTGATAAAGATTATTGAGTAAACATTTTCCACTATTGAGCAAGCAAGCTCTTTTCACTTTTTTCTATTCAAAATAAAGCAATAAGGAATGTACATTTAATTTATGTTGTTTCTTAAGTTGTTGAGAAAATGTTAATTACTATATTCCAAGGACAACCACCAGATTCAATAATTAAGGAAATCTACCTTCCATAGCCACAGTTAATAATCCATGAAATAGAAGCAAGGCATTGAATTACAAAAATATCAAGCAAATACAATAGCTATAGGAATATTAGAATCAACAATAAAAATTGAAATGCATTCACTATTTTGAAGAATTTTTCATGGAAAATTCATTTAATTTTTCATAACTTCAGGAGTTTTAAGTTCTCAAACACATACTTTCAAACATGTTTTATAAAACTGAGTTTCATTTTATGCCATCATATTTTTAACGACGTAATGAACTTCATGCTAAGAAAATGTCATGTTCATGTATAGTAAATGGAAAGCAAAAATATTGTCGTTCATTAAAGACATATCGATTCATTTTCACACATGTAGGAGTTAATTTTTACATAGTCATTATCTACACATATGGAATTTTTTTTATGATTTTAAACAAACTGAACGTAACAATGCTGGAAAACTATATTATTACGCAGAATAAAGCATGATCAGTATTAAAATACAAGTTATTGAAAAGTTTGATAGCATATAATTATTTTAAATTTAAAAAAGACACATTAATGCATAGACATGTCAATGCTTCTAAAAGTATGTAATATATAAGTATCCTAACAATTAATAAAGTTTTAAACCTTAGTAGGTTTGAATTACATCTAATAAAAAGCAGCCATCTTCAAGCTATGCAGTTTACGGAATATTACATTGAACATAAGTCATTCTTGTCAAATAAATAAATATATGTTTAATATTCCGTAAACTGGCATAATTTTCAAAAATGGCTGCATTATTTATTTATTAATAAATTAGATTTTTGAAAAAAAAAAAATTATATTATTTATTAATAAAAATATGAAAATATTCGTTCTTTAGGACTTCACGAATCAACCCCTACTTTTTGATGAAGCAACCAGGATTTGTTGTAACCAACGTAGCTCAGTTTTACTAACAAGAAATCTGTTGTTGTTGTTGCTTATCCCCTTGATTTAGAATCCTAAACCAACTCCAATAGCTCATGCTGCATCAATAGTTCGTAAACTGCCCTCTCCTCATTCAACAGTTTGCCCACAGAGGCACCAACACAATCAATGAGATCAGAGGGAGACGCGATGGCCGAACAATGACAAAAGGTATATGTCTTCTCGTCTCCATTGAAGGTCAAACTCTTAGTGTGGCCAGTCCTTAGTCTAGCTAAAGCCGTTTGAGCAGGTCTAGGACAGGAGCACTGCAAGGATATACCAGGATATTTAGCGGCGTACCATGCATGAATTGGTGGCGACCTCCAAGCGGTATTCACTCTGGCTAAATTCACGGAATGAACCTCTGAAGCTAACAGATTGGAAGAAGAAGCTTTGGGAAGTTCGCAACCTTCCCTAGCGAGCAGATCAGCAATTTCATTTCCGTGGATGCCCACATGGGAGGGAATCCACTGCAAGCGCACCGATCCAATCTGGTCCAAAACAGCTAGTTTAGAAACTATATCCTGCCCCAATTACAAGAAATCTAGAAGATCTTTGGCTATTTCGCAACTCGTCCAAACCAAAACCAAAAGAACCCAGATATCTTCTAGTAAACCAGATTCATGTATGTAATCTTCAGAGTGAAAAAGTTTACCTGGAAATGCAATGCAATGTTTCCGTTGCAACTATTTCCATCACGATTCCTTCAATTGTAACATCAAACGCAGATGTTTAAAATGTGGTGAGGATCATGTATTTAAGAAATTGTCCCATTCAAGGAAGGTTGAAAAGCCAACTTCCATTAGTTGCAATGAAGTTGGAATACTGTTTCTAAAGAGGCTGGCCAAATTTCTTTCATCCCTTAATCTCCAACAACAGACCTCTCAAAAATGTTTCTACCAAACACTATCGTCAAGTTGACCCTGCTATCAGCTACACTGCAGCCATAAAAAATGTACTTTTGGATCCCCCGACACTATTAGAAGAAAACACTACGACAGTAAAATCTTCCTATAAAATTAATTCCTTCTTATGAAGGAATTTGTCACGTTCTTCTGCTACTCCACGGAAGAACTTGGTCAGCAAGTTCTAAAATTGATAAACTTAATTTATTCATGAACTGTTCAGCTCAGAAATCCAATTAACTTTATTGGTTTCGACCACCGCGAAGTTTCATCGAGTCTTTATTACCAAGAAAGGTTTGGTTTGTCGCTGTACGGTCATTTTGTGCACACTTTACGCTAATTAGACCTAAAAGAAAGAAGTTGAGATTGTTTTCGACAATCCATTAAACTACTACATTATAAATTGATTAAATAGCATTCGATATTTCTTTTATTTATACAAAAAGTTTAACGCTCTGCTTTTAATTGTTGGCAAAAATAATTTTCAAAAAAATATTCAGAATAAATAAAGACAGAAAAACGAAAAGTGAGAGAATGCACAGGAAGCAGAAAGTATTTATTTTTGTAGGAATGTGAAACATTTCGGAAAAACGCGCCAAAGAAGAAGAATTCCGGAAAACAGAAAGAGAAACTGAAAAAACAAATATCCTTGAACACAGGAAGAGAAGAAGATGACAAAACAAAGGAATTACCCATTTTACGAATTGAAGTAATTCCCATTAACAAAGCCATAAATATAAATTAATGTGCACGTATTCGTATAGAATTTACAGAGCTTCAATTTACAAAGCTACAATTATTATTTTTTTTTAATATCTCATGCCAGTTTTATGGCGGTTGTTTAAAAAATTCAAAATTTAATTACTTTTCGACATAATTTATGTTTTAAATTTTTGAAGCTGTTATTTAAACATTTGAAAAGAAATCAACAATTTTGTTATAAATAATCAAATAATACAATACTTCAAAATTTTGAAAAGAAAAGAATTTCGCATGGATATTAAAAAATAAACCTCTTGTATTTATTTAATAACGAAATATTCTTGTTCTAAGGATATTTAAAAAAATGCATCAAATATTAATCCAAAAAAGTGATATGTAATATGAAGTATATGCACACTGAAATGAGAGATGTGAATTAAAATATGTTTTTAAAAACATTATTTTTACTTTGAGATTAATATAAATATTTTTAAATACTCAAAAAAACTATCATTTCGAAATTAATATTTTTTCTTTACACCAAACCATTCTTTACAACAAATAAAAATAAAATAGTTAATTTTTAACAAAAATCGAAACACCTAACTAAAATAATGAATGTTTAATATAGTGAGTGTGAATCTTTTTTTTTTTTTTTTTTTTTTTTTTTTATAATAAATGAAAAAATGTATGTTTAAAATACACTATATCAAAAATACATCACCACGAGTGATTTATTGTTATCAAAATAATTTGTATACTAACAATGAAATATAAATTAAATTCTGCGCCATATCAAAGAAGATTCCGCCGCAATTTCTGAACAAACAAAAAGTACGATTGCGTATTATTGCGCAATTAGGGTTTTAAATTATAAATTTTATAACAAAATATTTATGTATTATTAACTTTCGATTCAAAAATAATAGTGAAAGATGATTTTAAAATATTGCCTTTCACTGTTATTATTAAATAAAATTTCATGAGCGGAGCAAAATAAAAAATTAAAAAATGTTATTCCGCTTATTTATTTAATGCGATTGCTATTTTCAGGGTGGAAAGAATTCGTTTAGAAATAGAAGAAAGAAACTAGAATAGATTTTTAGAAAATAGAAAACATAAGAATTATAAAATTATTATTATTATTATAAAATCTTTTGTCATATACCTCTGAATGTAAAAGGTTTAGCTTTGAATGGTATGGACGGATGGATAAGATATTGTCTTTTGAATAGGAATATTGCAAAGAAATAATTTTGAATTTGAATATTTATACTATGAAAATGTTAAATTCATTTTTTGTTTCAAATAAATAGCTGTAAATCTATATTTTGGTATTGTTATTGTTTTACATAAATTTATGTCGTTGGGCAATACAGAGACAGTTAGTCTTTATGCCATAAGCAAGGGTCAATAGCATATCTTAAGGCTCGTTCCCACCAGTTTTATACTTAGAAATTTATTATTTGTCCCTATCCCGCTTGTGTACGATAGAAACACAAAAGGGATGGGGATTATAATAACTAATAATGCCCATTCTGCTGGTAATAACGAGATGGAAATTATTATTATTTTTCGTGATATACTACTACTTTAAACATGTTTATACAACTTTAAAAGCAAAGTTTTTGATGTAAAGTACTTTTCTGGAAAAAGGAAAAGAAAGAAAGAAAAATCGCAAATGAAGAGAAAATTTTTTTTTTTTTTATACTTGGAAACGTACGGATGAACCATTTCAGAAATAATTAAAGTGTTCCATTATCGCTTTATAGTAATATCCTGTTGATAACAAGTGTCAAAAGAATGATTAATAACTTAATAATTATAACCAATTTAATACAAAATTATTTGTTAATAGTTTGTCACATGGGCCTGAATGGCCGAGTGGCTGGCGCTCAGTACCACAGGTTTCGGGTTCGAGTCCCGACGGTGCCATGGATGTGTGTAGTGGTTCGAATCCACTTTAAACCGTAGGTCCCGGTCCTAATAGGATCGTAGAGCGTTGCGGGGACATTGTTACTCCGCGTCCGTATCTTCAAGTTACACGCGCCCCCTGGGTACATCAAAGTGAGTAACGTCTGTGCAGCGCTTGCCTTAAGGCATCCAAGAACAAGCTATCAGCTGCATTTGCCAGCTGCATTGGAAAAAAAATAGTTTGTCACATTATTAATAAAAATTATTTGTTTTTCCAAGAAAATAATGACTTTATTTTACACTCGGAATTAAATTATCAAAGAAAAATATACACTACGATATATTTCCGTTAAAAATACATGGCGATATATTTCCTAATTTCTGCCTCATGTTACAAATGCGGACAATTTAAGTTATCATCCTAAAATTGATAAAGGGCATTTTATCGCGTATCTTTTTATTTACAGATCGTAATATCTGACGTAACAGCATCCAATTGTTGATGCCTTCTCAGGAGTCTAAAGAAATAAATCTCTAAATAGATATAAATTAAGTCAAAAGAAATAAATCTCTGTTTAAAAACTGATAACAAAAAATTCCCTATTTTTAGAGAAGTTTTGTTACCACGGCAGAAATGCGAATTTAATGAATGCCTATGAAAATTATAATCGTGGGGAAAACACATAAAGAAAAGTTTAGAAAACATCACATGAGCAATCAAAATAGTTTCTTTGAAATTTATGGAAGAGGGTAGGAGAGGCTTGATGGTTGGTATCTTGAATTCTACCTAACGGAACAATGATCCGAATCCTGGAAGGAGAAATTAAACTAAAAACTTCTATTTCATATGATGGAGAAGGCACGATAAATTTGTAGGGTTGAAAATCCTTGCCTTAGAAGTAGGGTTAGGGTTCTTGCGTTAGGGGTTCGAAGGATAGGGAAGAAAAATATAAACCCGTAGATGCATACCCCTGGCAGCTGTTCCATCTGAATGAATCGTTGATTCCCTACACGCTGAGGTGCATTCTGGATAATGCTGAAACTGCTGTGTGCCTGTTATTTTGGTGGCATCTAACTTCAATTCAAAGTGCAATTGACATACGAAAGTACGAGTAACACTACCCCCAACAACACTCTATTATATTAGACCGGGACCTACGGTTTCCACCGAGGCGAAGACGTGAAGATTCAAGAACCACTACCCCTCCAGCAAAAACGTCCATTACGCCTGGAAAAACCCTTCGAGTTGAAAGTTGGGCCTGAAAAGCTTTCAGGCGACCGCGGTGAGGCTAGTCAAATTTTTCTTGCATCTTCTCGCCTTGGTGAGCGAATTAGAACTGATCCATCTACGCAGTCAGGAATTGCTTTAAGAAAAGAGGAGATTCGATGGCGATTGTGACAGCGACTGGCATCGACAGGAAGCAGGGCTTTTCAGAGTTTTTTCCCTTATTACAGACAAGAATAAGATATCTGGGAGCATAACTTCCCCCGTTAACATCGGCGAACTGTTAGCAGCATATATCAGTGGATACCACGGCCAGGTTAGTATTAATTAATAAGTTAGTTAATTCTTCGATTTGTTTAATTACTATTTGTTTATTTAAACTTGCTTTTTTAACAACATAAATAATTAAAAAATGAAAAGCTCTATTCATATTGTTTTTACACATGCATGCAATAATACACTTAATCTTCTTCTTCAACGGCGCAACAGCCCCATCAAGGCTGTCCAAGGCTTCTACTTACTAGCATATTTCGAGTTGTTTATTTTTTACGGGGTAGGGTTGTCACTCCTGCGCTTAACGCTCTACAGTCATATGAGACCGCGACCTACGGTTTAAAATAGATTCCGATTAAACATTAAACTGGTTAAACATCCATGGTATCGCCGGAACTCGAACCCGAAACCTGCGGTACCGAGCTCCAGAGAATACATCCAATCATTTTTTACTATTTTTATTTTAATGTTTATAACTGTAATTTGTTTTTTAATTTCGGTTGTATGGGCAAACTTCGTGATTTTTTTTTAAACTGTTTGAATTAACATTGTAAAAATTTTTGTATATTATTTTACACCATCAAAGAGTTAAAAAATAATACTGTAAACATCGCATTAGCAAAACACAAAACATTCTCCCCAAGGTGCTTGTAATGTATTAATAATGTGAAATAATAAATAATATATGTACGTGCGTTTTTAGTATACACACATTATTTATGTTTTCACAAGCTATTTTACGTTAGAAAAGATAAACAAGCAATTACTTCTTGCTTCCGTTTGAATACGAGAGGAAGAACTTGTGAAACAAAAAAACTCACTACGCTGTTTTTTTCACATTAAGTGGAAATGTAAATACTGCGGTAGATTTAAGGATTCAGTGATATAAAAAAATATAAAAAATATGCACCTACAGTACCATATAATAATTAAAAATTTTTTTCTATTTTATGTGCAAAAGGCAATTTAGCGTACATTAACGATAAAATTGGGCATGGTGTGAAGGAAAAAAAAAAAATTGTGAAAAGGAAAAATTGACATGAAAACAGGTGCTTTTCGTTAGAAAAATATTTTTTTAAAAAATGACAAAATTGATTATTCAATAAAATTCACACATCTTGAATAGTTATTATTGTTTTCTCTTCTATGTCAATATACTTAAAGTTAAGTGTACGCGAAAAACATACTATAATAATAAATTATATATTTTCATTACACTAACACAAACACGGTTTTACTGAACACAATAGAACTACTGCATTTAATCCAAGAATAAATACGCATTTTAAATTATTTTTATATTCAATGAATGAATTGTTTTTAATCCAATTATCTTAAAACAACAACAAATGACGCTGTGAGCCTCATAATCTCATAAAACTGAAAATATGCTTTGATATGCGTCTTTTTAAAGCCTCTGCCCTTTGGTATCACATTCTTCCGGTTTGAATCCTGGCGGTGGCATGGATGTTTGTGAGTGGTTCTGGATCCACGTTAAACTATAGGTCCCGGTCGAATTCACCTAGAATGCGCACAAAATGACCGTAGAGCGACGAACCAAACCAAACCAATCTTTTAAAGCTGTATAATTAATAACTACATATTTAAAAAAATCTTAACACCTCTAATTTTTTCTTTTTATAACGAATTTCCTTAAGTTTTTAAACTACCATTTTTCAAGTCAGTTTTTAATTTGCGATGTCACTTTAGATAGCGATTTCATTATTTAATTATAACTGAACATTTGATGTTAACATCTGTACATTTCAAGTCTTTATTCTGTACTTAAAGGACATTGGAGGAACTCTACACCCGACGGATTTATTGTGCCGTCAACTTCGAAAACATATATAAACTGTTTCGGTTATTTGTCAGTGTATGTTTTTCTTCTAGTTTGTAAACCCAATGACCCAAAGACTGACGCCCAGACACGAGTGGTTATAATTTTAAATTATGAAATGAGCTGTCTACACATTGAAATCACAATTACTAATATGGAAAGTACCACTAATATGGTAAGAAATTATTGGGAACCACTAATATGGAAATTTTATTTTATAATAAATCTAGTTTGTAAACACCAATGACTGATAAAATACGAATGACTATAATTTTAAATTATGAAATGAATTGCCTACATTGAAATCACAAACTCTAATATAGAAAAGTGCCGCTAATATGAAAAGGAACTACTAGGAATCACTTGTATGGAAATTCTAATTTATAATAAGTCTAGGCTTGTATGATGACTGATCAGACAGGAGTGACTGAAATTCTAAATGATGAAATGAATTGCCTACATTGAAATCACAAACTCTAATATAGAAAAGTGCCACTAATATGAAAAGGAACTATTAGGAATCACTTGTATGGAAATTCTAATTTATAATAAGTCTAGGCTTGTATGATGACTGATCAGGCAGGAGTGATTGAAATTCTAAATGATGAAATGAATTGTCTACATTGAAATCACAAAACTCTAATATGAAAAGTGCCACTAATATGAAAAGGAACTATTAGGAATCATTTGTATGGAAATTCTAATTTATAATAAGTCTAGGTTTGTATGATGACTGATCAGACAGGGAGTGATTGAAATTCTAAATGATGAAATGAATTGTCTACATTGAAATCACAAACTCTAATATGGAAAAGTGCCGCTAATATGAAAAGGAACTATTAGGAATCACTTGTATGGAAATTCTAATTTATGATAAGTCTAGGCTTTGTATGATGACTGATCAGACAGGAGTGATTGAAATTCTAAATGATGAAATGAATTGTCTACATTGAAATCGTTTTAATATGGAAATTCTAATTTGTAATAATTTTAGTTTGTAAACTCAATGATTGATCAGACACGAGTGATTAATTTGAATTCAGTTTGTAAATTCAATGAAATCAGATGTCTACATTGAAATCACAAGATATAATATGGAAAGTATCACTAAGGAACCACTATATAAAAAATAACCACTAATATGGAAAGAAACTATTGGGAACACTAATATGGAAAGGAAAAACTAATCAAGTTTTAATTGAAAATACCTTAAGATGGCAATATAAATTTTAAAAAAAGTATTTCTGTCCAGATCTTAAAATGTTCCGTTTCAAAACGAAACTTTTTTTTTTTCTTTTAATTTTACTACAATTCTTTAGTTTCAAAATGAATCCACTTCATATAAACAATTCTGCTTTAAAGAATTCTTAGTATTAAGCACAAAATAAATTCTACTATTTTATATTCAGCCAAAAGCACGTAAATTTCTACAGTTAATTTTGTTTTATGACCTTTAAAAATCTTTCAAATGTTAAGCACTGCTCTGTATGTATGAAATATTCATAAGTCTCTGCCTACAATGTTAACCTTCACTGTATTGCAACGAAATACCTCAAAGTCACAAAGTCACGTTAAACGTTTCATTTTATAAACAGTGGATCCTTTTGAGCATAAGGGAAGGGAAAAAAATAAAGGAATTTATATTGTTCAAAAAGCATTCACGTTTGAAGTTGGGATCGGTTGAAGGGTTTTTTACGAAATGATAAAATTCAAATGTAAAGCAGAGATTTCATAAAATAAAGTTAACTGAAGTGTTACCATTACAGCTACACAACATGTTTTTTTTTTCTCAATATTCTTAACAAAAAATATTGAAATTGTGTTACAAATGCGAAATGTAGTACGACTTGCTAAAGTTGATGCAGAATGCTAAAAGCGACATTTTATTTTTGCAAATTGTGGGACCTGATGGCCGAGTGGTTAGCGCTCTGGCACTAGGTACCACAGGTTTCGGGTTCGAGTCCCGGCAGTGCCATGGATGTTTGTAGTGGTTCGAATCCACTTTAAACCGTAGGTCCCAGTCTAACATGAAGGTGGGGCTTTGCGGGATATTATTACTCCGCGTCCGTAGGTTATCTTCCAAGCTACACGCATCTCCTGGGTAGCTAAGTGAGTAACGTCTGTGTGGCGCTTGCCTTAAGGCATAAAGACAACTGTCTAAGTGTTTGCCAGCTGCATTAGAAAAAAAAAATTTGGAAATTATTCTAAAACATACTGAAGAAATCTATGCCATTATGTTTAAAAAAAGTGCATGCAACTGAAATAATATATAATTAATATTATATAATTATCACAATTTTTAAAATCAAATAAAAAAAAATGTATTTCAGCATATAAAAAACACTCATTTTAAACTTCTAGTGGTTTGGTAGTTGCGACCTGACTTCTAAACAAAGGAAGCTGAGTTCGAAACCCAGCTAATGAACCGTATCCTGTTTGCATACTCACGTCCCGGAAGAGTGCAATAAATCACCCGCCTAAACAGTCTGTCTGCTCGATTCAAACAGAAAAAGAGGTATCAGATCAAAGAGAAATACCAAGCTTGAAGACATTTGTTGTAGTGGCAACAGTGATCAGCATGGATTATCCATGCCATCATTTCCAAACGCTATGATATAAAATATTCCACCACAGCACATGAATTATATAATTACAAATAATTTTGCTTAATAATAAAAAAAAAAAAATTTTATCCAATATAAAAATATTTATAAATATATATTGACACCCAGATCGGCACGACAATGTTCGTGCACTTAATAATAATTGGTAAAAATATTTTAAAACATAGTTAATTTTTTAAATGCCTCATTTCACTAAAACGACATACCCAGGATTTATAAATACCCGCTCCAAATTCAGCTGCCAGATGGCCAATTGACTACCACTCTGGCCATTGTTGCCATGGTTTCAGGTTCGAATCCTGGCAGAGGCATGAATGTTCGTTTGTGGTTTGGAATACGTTAAATTATTTTAAAAATCCCAGATGTACAAAAATGACCGTAGAGCGACAAACAAAACAAAACCGCAACAACAAAACAAAATACTCACATTCCCCAACTTTAAAAAACACATGAAGAGGACCATTTGCATCCTCTTTCCCAGGAGGACTTTCCAGCCTCCAAATTTGTGTTATACTGGGCGTTCCCTAGCTCCAAACTGGAAACCTTTTTTCTGACAGCTGCTTATTCAGATGCTGACTCCTTTTGTGCGGTCTGACCAACTGACCTTTGGTACCACAGACGTCAGGTTCGAATCCTGGCAGTGGCATGGAAGTTTGTGAGTGGTTCGGAATCCATGTTAAACTGTAGGTCCCGGTCTAATTAGCCTGAAGTGTGCAAAAAATGACCGTAGAGCGACAAACCAAATTAAACCGTACTCCTCTTGTAGCCCTACTCTTGAGTTATTTCGCTATTTCTTGGAATGGTTAAATATAAAACCTTATGTTCAAATTTTGGGGGAAAAAAAAGTTCATGATAAATCTCTACAAATACTGAACGAGTGCCTTAATTATCATGACCTACTTTAATTCATCATTCATTTTCATTTCAAACAGTACAATGATTTATCAAATAAAAAATTCTCCAAATTCTTTATTCTTTTTATTAAAAAAAAAATAAATAAATAAATAAATAACCCATTAATTTTGCTGTAGCAACGTCAGAAAATATGTAGAGAGATAAATAGATAGAGAATATGTTAAATTACAGCAACATGATGTCAAAAACTGTGTTTCCTTCTGGATTATCACCATCAACAACAGGTGAAACTGCGTAGCAGGAGAAAAAAAAAAGAATATAAGTTTCATCATTTCACCTTAACAGATAGTAGCGTCCATTTATGAAAGAAAAAAGTAAAAAAAAAAAAAAAGAAATCGTCCGCATGACACTCTCCTGTGTGGAGTTGAGTGTCCCCCTTCGAATTCGGCCGCTACGGAGAGGATGACACCTGGAGGAGCTTTTCAGACACTGTCTCGTCGTTGTTTACTTCCTTTTTCTCTGGGTGCTCGCGATAAGAGGAAAGGCTGCAAGCACTGCGCATGCTCGCCCCGACACACAAAATAACTCTTCCATTAGTAAAAAGTAAAGCGCACTTGCTTTCTTTTGGGTCGATCAAGAAAAAATTAGTCAGTAAAATTAGCAAGAAAAAAACGAAAATAGATAATTGTGTTTTCGTCATTGAATCCTGTCTGTATCAAAATGATGTCAAAAACATATTAAGAGAAAAACAATTGTATATTATTTTCGATTTAATAGGAAGGACGTATTTGAGATGAAGGAGGATATATAAATAATTAGAACACGTACTGTGTGTTATTTCGAATATGATAATTCGATTATTATATTACTTTGAATATTAATATTTACTAACAATAGGAAAAACTATAAAATTTTATAATAAAATGATGATGTGTGATGATAAAGAGCAACACAGTTAATATTTCCAACTCATTTTTAAAATATTTTTGGTTATTTATTTTCTCTTTTGTCGAAGAAGTCGTTCAACTTCATAAATTTTTCTGATAAAAATTTCAATAAATACGTAAAAAATTTTGTTTTTTACTTTTTTTTTATTTTTTTATTTTTATTTTTATTTATTTATTTTTTTTTTATTGTTGCATCAAATGCCTAAATATGACCTTAATTTAAATTTGGGATGCTTTCTGTTAAGTACTAAAAGAATAGTAAAATATTAATGTCTAAAAAAACTACATTGCATTTCAAGCGATTTTCCTTTCCTGAAAAATCACATTTTCACTTTGAGATAAATTTGTATTTGCTTTGACGATATTTTTAGAACAATTTTATTTTTTTTTTTTAATTATATAAATATGAATTCGTGAAGTAAATTTAAATAAATATTATGGAAAAGAAAGCACGTGTAAGAAATTAAAAAAAAAAAAACCTGCGAAAGACAGTTAAAAAATTGCAGAAATTCAGCAAAAATATTCAAATTTAAAATGGCCGAGAAAGTCACGGATCCCGCTATCCCAAACAATACGTTAATTATACAGTTAAAAAAACCTTTCCTAATAAAAATTTTAATAATTTTTTTCATACGTTATTTTTCATAATTTGAATTTTAAAACTAAATTAACTTTCATTGCATGAAGTTTTTATTGATGAATCTTGAATATATCTTATATTTATTTAATTTCAATTCTAGTTTGAGGTATGGATGAACCTAATTAGAGTTTAACTATTATTATAAAATTTCATAAATGATATGATAATAAAAAAAACTTGTTAGACAATTTAAATATAACCAGACTATTTTTCTGACTATTGGGAATTTCATTTGATGATACCTCTCAAAGAGCATTTAACAATGAAGTAAACTAAAAAATAGCA
>BPLR01020371.1:0-18415 GCA_021605095.1 Caerostris extrusa | reverse complement strand
AGTTACGTATTGCTGCATATACGTAGTAATAGTATTGTTTGCTCTTTTTATTTCAAAACTTGCTTTTATTTTCATACATAATTTAACATATATACTTATCTTGCATTTATGCCTTCAAGGAAATTATCACCTATGTAATAAGTGAAAATAAATATGCTAGCTGTTGTTGTTTTTTTTTTTAATTTTTATGTTGACTTGACTTTTGCATGTTAGAATTATGTCTATTTTTGTGCAGTGCTCATTCATTTTATTTTCAGGTATCCATTGCAGCTTTTGCAACATATTTGTTAAGAGATTCTAACAATATTTTAAGTCCCACTAGAGCTTTTGTAACTCTAACATTAATGGAACAATTAAGATACGCTCTTTTTGACTTACCCGATTCAATAGCTGATTTTGATACAGGTAATAGGATAAATTTCAATCTTTTTTTTTTTTTCTTATTATTATTACTTTGGTTTTCAAGTTCATAACAATATATTTATTTATTTCAGTTCAATATATCATTGAAACGACTGAGTAAGTTTCTGACTTGTGAAAACAAAAGTAATATGATTGGAAATCAGCCAGAAAATGGTAATTTTATTATAAATTGAAAATAAATGAAATTTTTGGATAGATATATTTATTATTCAATAATAATTCATACTTTAAACATTTAAAATAAAAAAATAAAAATTTTATTTTTATAAAATATAATTGTTATGTGAGATTTTTATGTGATTTTCTTTTTTTCTTAAATACTTATTTCATCCTTAAATTAAGGATATTATATTTTATCAAGTTTTTTTTAAGGAAATAATATATATTAAAATGTCTCTATTATTTAGATGAGTCTATATCAATAAATGAAGCTTCATTCTCATGGACATCAGATTCAGATTGTGTGCTGAATAATATAAATTTGCATGTTTCTAAAGGACAACTAATAGCTATAATTGGACCTGTTGGTGCTGGGAAATCATCCTTATTATCAGCTTTATTAGGGGAATTACATAAAAAAAGTGGAACAGCTGATATAAAAGAAGTACATATTGTTTTTAATATGAAAAATTAAATTTTTTTTCAAGATAAATGAAATTTTAATTTTGTGTCCATCTAAGGCCCATGGATATACCAAAACTTTACTAGTAGATATGGCTTTGCTGTTAAAAAAAGACTAAAATAATGCTTATGAATGTGTTTATTTTTTATTTATTCAAATAAAAATATAATATAGTTATAGAGTTGGCCTGACTTTGAAATTTATTTTTGCATGTTGTCTTTTTTTTTTTTTATTATTATTATTATTATTTATTCCGTTGTGGCCTGGTGGGAAATCAGAAAGAGACAAACTTTAAAACATAATTGCAGCATACAAACAAAATATAAAGTATTGGTTCATTTAGAAAATCTTGTAATTAAATAAGGACTATGTTTACATTTGACACTTTTTTGTCTAAAAATATAAGTTGCCAACTTAGTTGGATGTACACCTGACAGCAAATGGGCTGCTCTTTTGCACAAAAACCGTTTATCTCTGATATGGACAAAAATCTGAATGCTTTTTCTTGCCTGTTGTGAATCTAGACACACAAATTGCACCACTCTGTATTATTTTTGCATGCTTCAAAGAATTTTCTCAAAATAAAAGTTCATTATCACAGCAGGCAATTTTCAAACTTCTTTTGCAAGATCAAACAGCAATGTATTGGAATGAGGCTTGATGAACAATCATTTTTGAACTGTCAGACTTGCTTTAAAAACAATATGAAGAATGCATGATCTTTGGAATTTTAATTAGATAGCATGGATTAAAATCTTATGAAATATGAATAATTAAAAATAATTAATAAATACTGAAAGAAAAATTTGAAAACAGAAAAAATTAAATTTATGTACAATAAACAATCAAATAACGAATCAATGAAATCTATTTTCAACACTGCAGGCTACCTGACAATACAAGAATTAGTTTCAAAATATAAAAAAATTCAAAATATTGGAAACTCTAAATCTTAAAATAAAATGAATTTCAAAATATCTTTCATTTTGTCATCTTCATGTTTGCTAGAGTCTTAAAATTTTTTATCATTATCTCAATTATTAATTTGACCTTCTCTATGACATTTTTAATTTTTACATAGGATTTCATATCATATCTTTTTTTTTTTTTATTATTGACTTACATTCTTAACTATTTTATGTCATATTTTAAAGATACATTTGTCTTTTATTCTGAGCTGTGTCTGTTATTTTTAGCTAAAAGCATATTTAAATGAGTACTTTTAAGAAGTATATTTTGCACAAATTAAAAAAGGTATTCTCCCTGCTTATAATAAGTGGATTATAATCCTCATATAAAAATTCTAGGCCTTTTTTACCGTATAATCAACGGAGTAAGTAGGAAATGACAGTGAGTATAGTAATTTTTTTCATGGATTATATTAAAATACAATGAAATGAGAGGAAATAGCTTACAAACAGGCAATTTATTTATATCTAAATATTTTTTTTCTTTTATTTTCAGGGTAGTATAGCCTATGTACCTCAAGTAAATTGGGTACTTAACAGAACTTTAAAAAATAACATTTTGCTAGTAAAACATATGGTAGAAGAAAAATATAACAAGATTTTGGATTTGTGCTGCTTAAGGGCTGATTTAGAAATTTTGCCAGCTGGTGATGAAACAGAGATTGGAGAAAAGGTAAATGAATTTTTTTTTTTTTTCTCTGTTTTATTTGTGTAAGTTTATCTTCCATTTATTTATTTTTTCATTTCCACGTTTTTGTAATTTCTTTTTTATTTCTATCAAAATTTTCTGTCATGACTAATAAAGGTGATATAATTAAAATATTCATCCCTGCAATTTTTTCATGTTTACTTTTATGATGTAATTTTCAGAAGAAAAAAAACATTGCAATAAGTTAATGCAAAACAAAATGATAAAATTAAATTTTTATAAATAACTTAATATTATGAATTTATATTAATTATAAACAAATTTATTTACCCAAGTTACAATATTTATAATCCTTTTCATTTTTTTCTGTAATTTTACTTTTTAGCTACCTTTTTTACATTTCAATTAATTACATACGATTTATTTCATCTTAAAATTGATTTGATTTTAAGTTTACTAAAAATTTTATTTTCATTTTATTTTTTGTAGTTTATTTTCCATACTTTTGTGTTAACTTAAAATAATTTTAATATATATTTGTAAAATTTTCCATTATTATTTAATAAAAGTTTTTCTTTAAAGGGTATATTATTTATTTATATTTATATAAATAATATTCAATTAATCTTTTAATCACATATGAAAAAAATAAAAGATTACAATTTTATGCAAAGAACATAGAAAATAGTATTTGAGAAACCATTTTTTGAAAGTTCTTTTATTATAAAAATTATAAAAATTTGCTTATATTTGTACTCAATTTTAGCTAAAAAGATATCTAATTTTATTTAATAGGTATTAGCTCAAACAGTAGACAAAACCTTTGGTTTTTTTTATATTGCAAGAAGTAATGAATTCTGATTTTTAAATTAATTTAAACAAACGAAATTTTTACTTTTCTAGGGTGTAAATTTAAGTGGTGGACAGAAGCTACGTGTCAATCTAGCTCAAGCTGTGTATCAGGATAAAGACGTCTATCTCCTTGATGATCCTTTGAGTGCTGTGGATGTTCATGTCAGGAAAGCATTATTCAAGAATATTATTGGAAATACTGGTTTACTTAAAAATAAGGTAAATATTACACTAATACATTTTAAGAGTTGATTTAATGTAAAAGTAAAATATTTACACCAGTCTTATGAAACAATTGAAATTAATATTTGATAAGAGTAACATTGTACTATTTTGAATTTGTAAATACAGCTATCAAATCAAAAATCACTTGTAGTTTGCTTCTAAAAGTGAGAAAAAAAGAAACCATTTGTATATTCTGGTACATTTCAAATAAATTAAACTTCAAAACAAAGGTGCTTATTAAAAATATATTTATTTTGCACAGCAATTTAAAAATATAAAAATTCTCAATTCTTGCATAAAATTAAGAATATATTTGTGAATTTGAAATTTAATTTTATATTTAGTAAATAATTTATTTTCCTTTCAGGCTAGAATTCTTGTGACTCATGATGTATCAGTTCTTCCTGATGTTGATTTAATTGTAAGCATCAAGGAAGGTAAAATTGATGAAGTCGGCACATATAATGATTTGATGCAAAAAAATGGATCTTTTGCATCTTTCATTGAAGAACACTCTAATGTAAAAGCTATGGAAGATGCTAAAGTTGAAGATAAAAGGTTAATTAGAAAGCAACTTGATTAAATTTTAACTTATTTAACATTTTATTATTACTGAATTGCTTAAAAATTAGCAGTTTTTATTTCATTTCTTTCTTGTGTGTAAATTATATTTAATGTATCTATTTAGGGTTAGTTTATCTCGACTGACTTCCAGAGACTCAACAAGATCAAATATTTCTGGGGGAGGTGATGAAGTATTAATAAAAGCTGAAAAACGTTTAGATAGTGATGAAGTGGAATATAGATTAACTGAAGATGAAGGAATGGAAGTTGGAGGCGTATGTTTAAATTTATTTTACTATGACACTTTAAAAAATTTAATTTTCAATTTCGAATATGTATTATTTTGCACCTTTTAAAAACATAATATATTCACACTCATGTTATTATTTCTTTTTGTGGTTGTAATAAACAACTATATTAAATAAAAGAAATCTTAGTATGTTTATGGTTTTAAATATTTTCTATGTTTTAAAAAATTTTAAATATAAAGAATAAATCAGAGAATAATTGATAGTATAAGACTGCATTTCTATTTTGAACAAAACACTTAAAAAAATTGAGTAAATGTTAGTAAAAATTAAACAGATTTATTAATTTAAAATTAACTTTTGACTGAATCATTCAAATTATTTAAATTATGTTTTTAAGCTAAAAATAAATTTCATTTTATGTATTAAAAAAAATTTCTAGTAAAAACATCAAATCCATTTTATTTATTGTAAAATATCAAATATTATGTACCATAATTTTCTGTCTGTAATTTAATATAAATTCTGGTGTAATTTTTTTTATCTGAAAAGACCTCATATAATCCAGTGTAGTATATAATCTGTAAATTATTTGTGCCTGTTCTTTGATATACCATGTACTAATCAATATGTTTTTAAAACTATGACATAAAATTAACAAAAAAAAAAAAAAATTCAGTTTAAAAGAGTTTTTCAGGCTGCAATTACATTATAAAGGTGTGTTATAAATTCAAAAATAATAGAAATTAGAAAAAAAGATGTGCATTTAAAAATTACAGTGAATTAATTATAATTGATAATTAATTTCTTAATTGACCTCTTTTTAATTCTTATATACAATTTGATTCAAAGCCCTTTTCGTCCACTTTGCCCACACAGCTGTGTATTATATACACCACATTTCGTTTTTTTTTTTTTTATTAACTACACTTTCCTTGCATCATCCATAACTGTTATATTTATATTTTGAAGATTATTTATTTTTCTTTAACACTAAACTATTTCAAAGTTTTTCAATTTTTGTTCTCAAGAACAATTTGTAAGTAATAGCTTTTAAAATTGTTTTTTGATGAAATTTCTGAGGTAAAAAAAAGTCACAAATTGTCCACAGTAGCCTAAAATCCACACTTTAAAATTTTCAATTTTTTTTTTAATGTATAATTCACAGATTATAAATAGCATGTTATAATATTTTAATTCATATTTACATTAAATTTCTTTTTATTTTAGTTGAAAATTTAAATAAGTATTAGTAATTTAATGTCTAAAATTGCTTTTCAGGTACACAGGCTTATCTATCTAAATTATGTGAGACAAATGAGCTTTCCATTGTTTATAGTTGGTGTATTTGGATACTTCGCATATGTGACATTTGAAGTTAGTTGTGTTTTACATTTTTAATTTTGTGTTAACATCTAATATTTATTATATTTCATATAAAATGTAACATTTTTTTTTTTTGTGTGTTACAGAAGTATAATTTATTGCTTTTTTACATTTTCTGGGAAATAAATATATAATTAATTTTTACAGATTAATTGATACTCAGTTGCTAAATAAGTAATATTACTTCTAATCTTCAATTAGAATAATTTATACAGTTTGCAAATAATGTTGCTTTCTTGTCATTAATTTTTAATTTAATGAAAGATAAAAAAAATTTTATGTAAATAGTAACATACTTTTTAATTCAAAAATTTTTTATTTCAAGCTCAATAAATTATATGTTCTAATTTATACTAATATTACTATTACTATTTATGTATTGTTTTGAAATTGATATTTGATTTTTAAAATATCTTCAATAACTTGCATCATAATCATATATTGAAATATTATATATGTAACCTCTAAAAAATAAAGGCCATTTTGTGTAATTATTACTTAAATATATTCAAAATCAATAATTTTATATATTGTTTGAGATCATTATTTGTCATATATTCAAACAATATTGATAAATGAAACATGAATATCAGATGCAATAAATTTAATGCAAATAGTTTTCTTTTTTATTTAATGTTTACAAAGTATCTGATGTGTAAAAAAAAAAATTGATATCCATTTATAGTTTTTATTGTATCACATTCATTTTTTTCTAAATATTGTTCATATTTATGTATGAATTTTCATTTGTCATTTCAGTACATTAGCACCTTTGTGATAAAATAGTAAAAGTAATTCTCTGAATTGCTCATTTACACGGGTTACACGAAAAAGACCCTCGTAATAATAAATAAAAACATCAAATTTCTACATCTAAATAATATTTATTTCATTCTAAACACATATTTGTTTCTTTTAATAACTTTTTGTTTGATTTAACAAACATGTACGTTATGAAAATTTTATTCACTGTATATCTTGCTCAAATGGTATGAAAATGTAAGAAAAGTGATGATTTTTTTTTTTCCATATTTTTTCCAGGCAGGGGCAAATATTTGGCTTAGTAAATGGAGTTCTGATGTACCTCACAATGGAACTCAAGGGACTTCGTCAACAATTTGGCGATTATCTATATATGGACTGCTTGGATTAGGAGAAGGTAGTAAATGTGTACTAATTTCATTCAAAGACGTAGAAATTTTTTTACTGTTCTAAAAAATTTAAAACTCTTTCTGCTCTTAAAAAAATTTATGTAGGTGTACTATTACAAAACATTTAAATTTATAAAAAAGTTTTGATTGTTTTAAATCTTTTATTTAATGACATATATTAAACATGCATTATAAGAGGTAAAAGACTAAAATAAACTAGGTGGCAATTTTGACAACTGATTTTATGAGATCTTTAATAATAAGCTCTTAATTACATATAAACGTTTAAGGGGAAAAAATGAATGAATGAATAAATAAATTAATTAAAAATCAACAAATAATTAAATAAGAGAACTTTGTAATTTGAAGAATAATAACAATTACATGAACTTAAAAGTACAATTAATGCATCCTTTTAACTTTATTAAAATTTTATATATAAAAATTACAGTTTTTATTTAATTAAAAGTTATATATGGGTTAGTTATACTCTTTTAAAAGTATAAAGAATTCATAGGAAAAATATTGCCCCTTTCAATGAAAGTTTTTAAATTATTAAAATTAAAAAGATACTTCTTATAAAATTATAAATTAAATTCATTCTTAATTGAACTAATATTTTAATTAAAAATTATTCTACTTATTTTATAGTATTATCTGCACTCTTTGGAGGTGTGTTTCTTGTTTTCGGTGCAACAAGGGCATCTGAAAGATTTCACAGGTTTATGCTTGATAGTGTATTGAAATCGCCAATGTCTTTCTTTGATACTACTCCTGTAGGAAGAATCATAAATAGGTATGAGTATTTTTTATTCTTTCTTTTATGTTGGTTAATGCCCACACATGGTTTAGATAACTTGAATAACAATTTTTCAATGCATTTTAAGAGATGGTTGTTATTATTACTTTCAGAATACTTATAATGTCATAAAGAATTATTCATAAGTTTGAAAAGAACTTCCATAACAAATGTCACAATCTTTCAGTATAATTCAAAATAAGTTTGAAAAATATATAAATTATGGTTATTAATATAAATTGTACATTTTTATGACTAAATACGATAATTATCAATATTAATCATGAGATATGTGTTAAAAACTGAAAAAGTAATGAAATTTTAAAGCATTATTAATTGAATTTGTTTGTATGTAATTATTTTGAAATGTATTTTTAAAACATTTTTTACAAAAGAAATATCTAACTTTGAATGTGTTATTATTTTTTTTTATTTGTAGGTTTACAACAGATTTAGAAATATTGGATAACCAGCTGTTTTTTTATATTGAAGGCTGGTTGAATTGTGTGTTTAGTTCTATTTCTTCTTTTGTCATTATTGGAATGAATACACCAATTTTTCTTGCTTCTCTTGTTCCTCTATCATTTCTATATTATCTTCTCTTGGTAAGATTTTTATTATTAATCATGTTATGTAATATGTTATTATTATTTTGTCTTTTACAATTAGTTGAAAAAGTTTACTACTTAAAACAATATATTATATCATTAGGGTCATTATATTTTTAGGAAATGGATATCAAAGAATTTTTTCATATCAAATTCATACAGAACATTTTTCATAAATTATTTATTTATATATATTCTTTCTAAGGTATTTTTTTTTTTAAATGACCCTCACATTGATTTTTATAAATATATTTTTCTATCATAAAAAGAAAGATCAGATAGTTGAACATATTTAAAAATTAATGTATAAATATCTAATGTCAAATTTGTAAAATTAAAAAAAATTCCAAGTGGATGTTAACTGATTTTCTATCATATGAGCAGTTGCTCTTCTTTTTTGCAAAAGTAAGAGTTGTAAAAAAAAAAAGAAAATGCAAACCTTTATGGATAATGATGGATAATAATTTATGATATAAAAAAGGAGAAAAAAGTTGCCTGTCAAAAATTTTTATTTAAAATTTTCAGTATTACCAAATTATTGGTATCTTTCTTCACTCTTTTTTAAATGAAGTCACTGACTTAGTGACCCATAACCTAGTATTGAAAAAAAGTAATGAATGAAATTTGACACACTTCTCAAAAACGGTTCACCATCACTACCTTGGAATGGGGAATTTCTCCACTTTTACATGCAATCCAAATTATGTGGTATGCTCTAGAACACCATTTACTCAATCATTAACCTAAAAAATTAAATAATTTACATGCTGAATCAGTTTGTATGTATATTCAAAATTATTTTCATTTCATGGATAAAAATGTTAAGTATAAGAAGAGTATTTAAAATTTAATAATGAATTTAGGGAAATTCATAATAAATGTACCTTTCTCTTGATAAAAACAAGACATCAAGCATTTTAAATTCTCAATGGTATGTGTGTGTAATTTTAAACAATATACTAAAGAAATTTAAATCTTTACGATAATAATATACAATTGAACTCTGTTTTTGACACAAAAAATTTTCTTTTTTATTATAATTTATATTTTATTAAATTTGGTACTTATATTGTAATTTTATTAATATTAAGATTTATCACATATTCAGATGTGTGATTAAAGAGAAAAACTAAAGAATTTGGGCTACTTGCAATTCTTGCAAACTAGTGGTTACAAATAATTTATATATTGGATAAGATTTAAAATTATTATTATAAATAATTAAATAAGTCTTTTTCTTTATATTTATTTTTTTTTACCAAATTTTTTATTTGTTGTAATATTTTTATTTACACTAAATATATATATATATATATATATTATTTTTATGATATAAAAATAATTGTTTTTAGAGAACACATTTAAACACTTTTCGGCAAATTAAAAGGCTGGAATCAACAAATCGTTCACCAATCTATAGTCTTTTTATGGAGTCTATACAAGGTGTCTCTTCTATATCTGCATATGGTGCTAAAAAAGAATTCATTGATACATTTGAAGAAAAATTGGACAGATGTTTCGTTTGCACATTTAATACCTTTATTTGTAACAGGTAAAATATTTTAATAAAATTTAAATGAAAGAAATAATTTGATTAATTTTGAGAAATATTTATCGGGATAGCATCAATTTATTTATTCGAATTTTAATCTAATTTAGCTTTTATTTAATTAGAGTAAAATTAATTTAATTAAGTATTTTAACCATTTTTTTTCACTCTCTTGCTTGCTTGATTTAATATTATTACTAATAACAAAAATAAATACAATAAATAATTACTGATAAATAAATAATCAAAAAAAAATACTTTAAAAAAAAAAAATTATTTTTTTTTAGATAAAATTTTATGTTTTATTTTAACTTATTTTTTTTTTATCCTTGTAAGTGAAGTTTTAAAGACTTTCATATTTTTTAAAACTGATTGTATTCATAATGATTTATTAATCTGCATATTTTATTTCAGATGGATTAGTGCTTGTTGTAATGCTCTAGGAAGTGTTATAATATTCATTGCAACTATATTAGCTATTCAGAATCGTGATTCCTTGACTCCTGCGGTTGTAGGTTTAATTGTATCATACTCATTTTCAGTAAGTATTATTGATGTGGTATATTTCTGAATCTAGGTTATACTCCTTTATATCTTAAATGTTATATTTAAGTAAAGTTTTTATAAGTATCTAAAAATTGCTGCTATAAATATTAGAGAAAAGTACCAAACTAATTTAAATTGCTTAGATTTTTATTAAAATTTAGTATTAGCCGTCATTATTTATTTAATATTGCAACATTAAATATTTTAATCAAATGTGTTTTTATGAAATCATTAGTAGAGATTTGTATGAATTCAGTCAGAATACAACATTGTAATGAAAAGCAAAATCTTTTGATTTAAGACTTCATATGTTTGCTAATTAATAATTTATATTAATTTTAATCATGAAAGCAAGACACTAACACCTATTTTATTCTCGAATAAAATAATCCAAATTTTTGAAAGTAAATTATTTTTTCATTAAATTATTCATGAGCAGAATAATAAATTATTTTCAAATATTCAGATCATTTGTTACGTTGATTTTTTTTTTTTTTTTTTTTTATTATTTACTGCCACTTGAATGCGATTGATTTTCATATTTTATAAAGGTGACAGATGCGTTAAAATGGTTTGTGAGAATGAATTCAGAATTGGAAGACAAATCTATTGCAGTTGAACGAGTCAACGAATATTGCCACTTGAAGCCGGAGGTATGTAATATTTTTTATAATTTTGCACCTAAAATCTATGCATTATATATTTAAAGAACTAATATCTAATAACAATTAACTAATTTTTATTGAATACTTTTTATTTTACATTATGTAAAATTATTTTATTTGTTGCCATGAAATGTTTTGCTTTGCAGTTATAACATATTTGTATTTTGCTATGTAAATCAGAAATTCTCAAATAATATATTTTTATTATTTAGTTAATTGATAAAATGAACAAACTTCTATTAAATAGGCACCTTGGGATTTATCATGTGAAGGATTATCTGATGAGTGGCCTCAAAATGGTCAAATATCTTTTGAAGATTACAGTACTAGATACAGAGAAAATCTTGATCTTGTATTAAAAGAAATAAATCTTGCTATTGAAGCATCTGAAAAAGTAAGTTTGGATATTATATTTGAAATAATTATATTTAATACTCATATTAAAAGACCTTCTTTCTGTTATACTTTATTTTATACATATACACTGAAGTGACAAAAGTCATGGGATAGCAATGTGCAAATTTTCAGATGGCAGTAGCATCGTAGAACAGGTATAAATGCGCAGTGCTTTCGCATTTTTCATTTCTGTTCAAGTTATTCACGTGATGATGACCGCAATTTTGAAAATGTTAGTTGGAGCCCGAAATGCCATTTCGGAAATCGTTAGGGAATTCAAATTCCCCAGATCCATTGTCAAGAGTATGCCGAGTATGAAATTTATAACATCCTGACCATGGACAGCGCAGTGGTCGACCGCCTGCACTTAACGACCGAGACCGGCGACGTAAAGAGTCGTAAATTCTAACAGACAAGCAACACTGCGTCAAATAACCGCAGAAATCAATGTGGGACGTACAAGGGACTTGTCTGTTATTGCGGAGAAATTTGGGCTTTCTTGGGCTATTCCATTGCCTTTACTGACTAATGAGCATATCGGTTGAATGAATGGAAAACCGTGGCCTGGTCCGATGAGTCACGATTTCAGTTGGTAAGAGCTGATGGTAGGGTTCGAGTGTGGCGCAGACCCCATGCCATGGACCCAAACTGCTCAAACGCACTGTTCAAGCTGGTGGTGACTCCGTAATGGTGTGGGCTGCTTTTTCATGGCATGGACTTGGTCCTCTGGTGCGACTGGACCGAACATTGACTGGAAATGCTTACGTTCAGTAACACTTGCAGCCATTCATGGACTTCATGTACCCAAACAACGATGGATTTTATATGGATGACAATGTTGGGCCACAACTGTTCGCGATTGGTTTGAAGAACATTCTGGACAATTCCAACAATGATCTGGCCACCTAGATCGCCCGACATGAATCCCATCGAGCATTTATGGGACATCATTGAGAGGTCTGTTCGTGCCCAAAATCCTGCACCATCAACGCTTTCACAATTATGGACGTCTATCAAGACAGCATGGCTCACCTTGCAGAAGTCTTCCAACTTTGTTGAGTCCATGCCACGTCGGCCGGGCGAAAGGAGGGCCGACACGATATTAAGAGGTATTCCACTTTTGTCACTTCAGTGTATAATTAGTGATAGTATATAGGATGTATTAGTGTTATTTTTATAAGTCTTTCACTCAATGAAATTTAAAATAAGAAATCAAAATTATATTGCTCATATAAATATAACTGTAACACATAAAATTGTATTTGAAGTCTTTATTCTTGCTAGAAAATTTAATCAAGAGCCAGTGATATATTGTATGCTCAAATGTATCTAAGTACTACTTGATGTAAAATCAGAAATGTTTGAGGTACATATCAATCGGATTTTGTTTCCCCTTTTTGCTTCAGTAACAGCTTGTTTGCATTCAGAATGACATTGGATAAGTGAACATCACATTTGGATAAGTGGTTGCAAGAATTTTCTTCCAGCTTACATAAGATAATTTTGACTTTGCATATAATTTGCAATCAAATTCCTCCCAGAAATGTTCAATAGAATTTAGATCTGGACTTTTGGCATAACAGCTAAGTTTTCTTATAATTATGTTGCCAAACTGCTCCTCACAAGCTTTAATGTATTAGTATTATAGTTATCCATTTAAATAGAAACAGTTCTTCCTCAAATGGTCACTAGAAAATTGAAAGCTCAGTGCTGCATGAAATGTCAAAATAGATTTCTAAATTTAAATTCAAGCCCAGAAAATTAAGAAACCCATGCCAAACCACAAAAAATATAACCCTAGGTCTCCACCACTAAACTTGGCTAATGGCACATTAAAATTGTATATGAAACATTCACCAGGCTATATTGAGGATGTGTATATCAGATTTCACCACTGAAAAGAATGTTTTTCTATTCTTTAAATTTAGTGATGATAAGCTTATTATGCATCAAAACTTTTAATCCCTTAGTAAAGCTTTTATATCATTGCATAGCATGCAGAGGAGATGAAGTTCCCAGATGTTTTTGACAGTGTACTAGATTTTTAGTGTTTACATTGTCCTTTGTACATAAAATTTATGTTAAATAAATTAAATATTGGCATCATTAGTAAATCATAAAAATATCAAGCAATTGTCCTATTCCTTCAAACATTTTCAGGCACATCTATGTAAATATTTATAATATCACACATGATTCAAATCCTTGATAATAGTAACCAGAATGTATAATGTTGTCTTATTATAAAACCACAGAACAAAAAATCACATGTAACATCTGGTAATCTAGTTGGCTATCACTCAATAAGCAGAGAAATTTTGACAGCTTTT
The DNA here is from genome assembly GCA_021605095.1 of Caerostris extrusa. Classification (NCBI taxonomy): domain Eukaryota; kingdom Metazoa; phylum Arthropoda; class Arachnida; order Araneae; family Araneidae; genus Caerostris; species Caerostris extrusa. Next base: position 4,434 of record BPLR01020371.1, on the reverse strand, counting down.
CATAAAAATAATTCTAGATGTGTTTATTATATTTTTTTTATTTTGTTATTTGTTTAATACAATTTTTAATTAATTTTAATTTTCTGCTGAAAATAAAATTGCAATAAACCAACATTTGATTATGAATATGTACTGATACTAATTTTACATGTACAACTAATAAAAATTTTTTAAAATTTCTTTCAGATTTTATTAAATGTCAAAGGTTTAATTGATTCTACATCTTCTATTATTCATAAAATGTTATCCTAGTATATTTTTTAATTTTGTAAAGGATGTCAAAGATGGATGAAAAAGCAAAGCAAATTCAAAATCATCTTCCTAATTAAAGTAAACATTTAAGAATAATTAAGGGACTTGAATTAAATGTACAATTTTTCTTATTATTAAATGGAATTTTTTTTTATTAAAAACAGCAATGAAAAACATACATTAATCTGTATATGCTATTTTCATAAAGGACTGATAGTTAACTTTCTTATGTTGTGTTAGAATTATAAATTATTCAATTTTGTGCAAAAACTTTTAATATTTCTTGCCTTTATTCAAAATTTTTACAAAAGATAGTAGCTTGTGGGAAAGGAGTCTCCCCCCCCTCCCCCAGCCAGATTAAAAAATGTTTTAAATTTACAAGAACATCAAACTGAAAGTTCCCATGTCTTTGTAAAGTATAAGTGCAATAAATTAGATATGCAAAAGGTTCTTTTATTATGTTTTGAAAAAAAGGAGAGGAAGGGGTTGACTTTAAAAATCATGCTAGAGTGTCATTTCAAATTATGGTGGCAAGAAGTCACTCTTGACATCCTTTGATAAGTTTACTCTAATATGATAAACATATAAATTCTTAGTGTTTATTCAATATATTTTATAAACTATTGTTATAAATAAAAATATTATTATTTTAATTGTAATTTATATTTTCATTTTTGTTAAATATAATTATAATATTCTTGTCAATGTATTTTTTAAATTCAAGTATTTTTTATAAAATAATTATTTTCCAGGTTGGTATTATTGGACGAACTGGTGCAGGCAAATCATCTATTACTCTATCTTTATTTAGAATTATAGAACCCACTACTGGAACAATATTAGTTGATAATATTGATATTACTAAAATAGGCTTACATAACTTAAGATCAAAGTTGACAATAATTCCTCAGGTAAGAGTTTCTTTCTGAAATTATTTTGGTTTTTTTTATTCATTTATGCTGAAAGTTCACCTTAATACATTAAATTTCTATTTTTAAAGATTGTGAAAAAAAAATGCTTATCAACTGGAAATAGTTGTATTTAATTTAATAATTTTTTTCTATGACTTTAAATGCATTTGTTTGTAACTATATATTTCATTCATACAGGAAAGCAATTTTTTAAACTTAAGTCTAGAGAATCATTATTCTTTACAGAAATATTTTTAAAAAATTTACTATCTTGGAATTTTTCAGTAAATAGATTTCTGTTCAAAATTTTATTTTCAGGATCCAGTTTTATTCACAGGCTCTCTGAGAATGAATTTAGATCCAAATAATGAGCATAGGGATGAAGAAATCTGGGCAAGTTTAGAAAAGTCATATTTAAAAACATTTGTATCAAACTTAAGTGAAGGCTTAGAGTATGATATTGAAGAGGGAGGTACTAATCTTAGGTAAGCATGTATAAAGATTAAATTATTTATACTTTTTAATGCATTTTTTTATGAATATATTAAATGACATATTATTTTACATTTTGGCTTTTTTTTAAGTCTTATTATATGACACAATATTCAATGCAAATTAAATCAAATATAAATTTCTATTGTAATTAATGTCTTCCTGTAATATTACTAAAAAGCTCAGTATTAAAATGTTTTTACATTGAATCTTCATTGGAATAGTTTTCAGAATAGACTGTTTATAAAATTTAGAATAAGATAAACATAAATATTTAAAAGGCTGTAAAAGGTTTTATATTAATAACCTATATTGGCATTAAAAATTATTGATAATCTGTGGTTAAATTTAATCTCATGCCAAATGCCTATGTATTTCATATTATGTGTTAGATTTCTTCAATAATAAACGATTTAAGTTTGCATCTTGAAAAAAAAATGATAATAATAGTTAAAAAATGTGACATCAGCATTAAATAAAGTGATTATTTTTAAACCAATTATTTAAAAATAAAAAAAGTAGTCTTCTCTTAATGCATTAAGTAATATCCCAAACTTCATTTTTTTAATAATTAGTATAAGTTTTTTTTTTACGATAAATAACTTTTATAAGATATTTAAAATTGTAATAATATTTTATTCCATATCAATAATTTTTATTTTATTTATAAAACATTTCAGTGCTGGCCAGAGACAACTTGTGTGCTTAGCTAGGGCACTTTTAAAAAATTCGAAGATATTGGTATTAGATGAAGCCACTGCTTCAGTTGACATGGAAACGGATAGTCTCATCCAAAACACAATTCGCACAGCTTTTGCTGACCGTACAGTGATTACAATTGCACATAGGATAAATACAGTGCTTGATTATGACAAGTGAGTCTTTTTTTTTTTTTTTACAAATAACGTATTGAAATTTTGTATTTTTAGAAAATTCTTTGATAAATATAAAATTATTGTTCTGTAATGTTGTAGTTTATGATATTTTATTGGTTCTCAAAAACTATGGTAGTGATGTACTGAATTTCGTTTTAATATCTTTTTTCATAGCATTGTTTTCTTCCGTGCCTTTTTATATTTTTTTAAACTCTACTGAATTAATAATCATTTATTATAATTGTATCTAGAGAATAATTCCTACAAAGAAATAAATATCATTCCTGAAAGATTTTAAAAATATATTAATTTTTCAGAATAACACTCAGTTTTTTTTTTTTTTTTAATTTGTAATTGTTAAGTTCAGTCTTTTAAATAAGGGTTTTCTTTTATAATCTGTCATTTGTAAAAATTCTTTTAAACATTATTAATGTTGTTTTTTTTATTTCATTGATTTTATGGAAAAAAAAAAAATCATACTTGATTAATTTTAAAATCCATTTGCAGTAGATAGAAACATACTCTTATATTATATATTTTTAGTATTTGCTATTTTATAAATTAATTTTTGACTCAGAGTGAATGAGTGTCATTCTGTTAATCTAAACTTTTAAATTTCTCATTGATAGTACCAAAGTGTTAATATCTAGATTTTGTATTTCCATGTGTCTGGGAATTTCTTTGTTAGTTTCTATTTTTCTTTAGCTTGTAACTGTACATTGTAAGTGATTAATTTAAATAAATATTACTATAAAATTAATTATTATTTACTGTAATTATTAAATTTCAATCAATATCCAATTCCACAAAATCTATTCAATCCATAATTCAAAAGCTATCTAATTATAATTTTTTTTTATAATTATTCTCAAAACATGAATTTTTAGACAAATTCTTTTTATTGAAAAGAAATGTTTGTTTAAATTTGAGAAATGTATTATTACTTCTAAAATTTGTTTTGAATTTATATTTATATATATTTAATTTTTACTTTCATATTATATTTATTGTTTTCATTTGTTTTAGAATTGTGGTCTTAGAAAATGGTAACATAATTGAAATCGAAAACAACTAATCTGCTAGAGAATCCAAGTTCTAGATTTTTACCTTATGAATAAAGAAGCTGGATTGATATAAATTTATTTATTTATATTTAAATTATTTATTTAATATTTATTTCATTGTTAATTTATTTTGTGGTATATGTGTATAATAAAAAATTATTTTTGATTATTAATTTGAGTAATGTTTCCTCAGCTTTTTTTTTTTATATCTTGAAATATGCAAAGTATACATTAATAAGGTAACATTGGAATTCTACTAATGATGGTGATTTTTAATTTTCATTTTATGTTTTTTTTTTTATCAGAATGTATCTTATTGCCAATAAAATTAATTTTAGTTAAAAATTCCAAAACATATTAATTAAAGTGCCTAAAAATTAAACAAATGATTGACACTCCTTTAAATTATAAATTTATTTAGAATAAAAAAAAAAATTTTTGAATTAGGTTGAACGAAAAGTAATGCAGGATTTAGATAGGCAGTTTTGAAAGGAAAAATATTATTTATTGTTTATAGAAATAATTATGTATTAATATATTCTCCATCATTTTCTATGATATTTAACCATTTTTGAGCAACTTTTAATTCCATCTTGGAAGAACTTTTTTAGTTTTTCAGCAAAATACACATTTAGAGAATTTTCGATCTCTATATTACCGAAATTTGTAGACAAGACAGAGACCTAAACAAATGCCCATCAAACTATCCTATGTCTGAAGAATAAGATGCAAAAGTAAAATTTTTCATTCTAATTCATTCAGCTTCTATTGAGTCATTCGTGCATGTGAGGTTGGGCATTTTCTTGTTAAAGAATCGCACTTCATCTGATATATATAGTT